>JAWWLR010000166.1:19765190-19776003 GCA_035041075.1 Acraspis erinacei | reverse complement strand
TCAAAGTGATGGTGCGAAATAAAACTTCTACAGAAAAAAGTTCTGACAACTTAAGAAGGAAATGATATTCACGACAGAACCTTCTTCCATCTGTCTGAAAGGCTCGATTCTGTTGCCTTCTTGCTCCACTTTTCTTGTACCGATGCAGTCTAGCAGGGAGAACATCCAGTCAATTTTCGCTGTCTAAATTGGCAGCTCTGCGATGGACTCGTAGTTTTTTGCAAGTTTTAGGTTGCGTTTGTTTATTTTTATTGATGAAGTTTTTTAAATCAAGTTTTTGTAAAAAATCATAAACAAAAATAGTCTGAAGTTGCAGAGAATAAAAAATTCCATTTTATTTGTGGTGGGAAGTCAATTGGACAAGATGTAATTTTTAGGACTAAGGGAGCTTCCATAAAGGATGTCACAGTTTTTTGGCGAATTTTCGACCGCCCCCTCCTCATTGTCACATTTTTACGATCGGATTTTGTGAAATTATCATAGACTGTCACAACTCGGCTACTCCCCCCCCCCCCTAAAACTGTGACATCCTTTAAGGAAGGTCCCTAAGGTATGTAAAATTTTTAGGCTTTTCTGTCATCACAAGTCAGGTTATATGGTATGAAGGTTAAAAATATTGTACCAATCATCACTTCAATCCTATTTAATCATATAATAATTCCTGTGAATAAATGAATATGTTTTAATTCTGTTAAAGGGTGTATAACTGGCGCAAAGTTAATCTTGACAAATGATGTACGATGAGGAAGAATGTTGAAGTCCATTCAATTCATTCCGAATAATTCCTCCTACGGCCAAATTCAGAAAACTTTGAAATCAAATGAATGTCGCTTTTTCTATATCCAAAGTCATTTTAATCCATTTCAATACAAACCTTTTAACCGGAGTGCCAATTTTCTTGAATATCAGAGATAAAAAAATCACGAAAATATAAACTTTTATGATTTTCAGAAAATAATGATAGTTTCAACTATTATTAACTCAACAAACTGATTTTAATTGTAAGTGTAGTAATGATGAATTATAATTATCGATAACTGATTATATTCTATCATATCCAGGAGCAATACCAGCAACAATTTACAATTGATGGAGAAATGTGTCCAAATCATACCCTTAAAACTTAAATGGGTTTAATCAAAATGTGTAATACAGCTAAATAACTGACTTCGTGATATTTTTATACATTATCATCCTAACCAGGAGGTATTAATTTGATAAAAAATTTTATTTCGCCAGTTTTCAGCAAATCTCCAGGATTTGTGACCCCTTAGTAAGAAAAAAGTATTTTTATGAGGGCATCTACCTTTAATCTCTATAGTCTGCCTGTAGTATGTAGCCACGATAACTTTTAAAAGAATTATGCGATTGAATTGTACTCTTGCATAATTTGTCAAGGGCGTTAAGGGACGGTAAAGTTAATTTATCAGCCATTTTTTACCGACAATTCTGGGATTAGCTATCGAAAATGCGTTTAAAAAATATAAAATTCCATTCTTCAACAAACTTATACAAGATGTGAAAAAATGTCAGGAAGAAAAATGATTCATCTGAAAAAACTGTACACATTTTTTTGAGACTATTTGTTTGATAAGATGCATATTTTTCGATTTGATCATAATAAATGATATTAAAATAAAATAGTTTCATGTTTGCAAGTAAAACTATGGAAGATACAAAAAAAACTAAATGAGCAAAAATTGTTCACGCAAAAAAGAGCTAAACATTTGATGATAATCATTTATTGATAGGATGCAGAGTCTTGGTTTTAATCATAAAAATATTTTTAAATAAAGCTAAAAAAGCGACACACGTTAAAAAAAATTAATGCACAAAAGTACTTATTCAAAAAAAAAATTTGCCTATCTTTTTAATATAACGTATAGCTTTCTTTTATACGTAAAAAAATTTTAAATGATAATTTTTGGAAAGACGTCACAATATACGAAGAAAAATAAATAGGCGAATATTGTTAAGCAAAAAAATGGACAAAGTTGTTATAAATTATTTCTTTATAGAACCCGTAGTTTTTCTTTTAATCGAAATAAATAACATTAAAATAAAAAATAAAATTATTTGGTAAAACGAGACAAGGTTCAATATAATTTGCACTTTATCTTGCAATATTTGAATAAGCAGTCTCGGAACAAGTACAGAAACTAATATAATATACATTTAACAGGATACATTACAGTATGCAGCTCCTATTTAATTATTAGCGATATATATATATTAGCGAAATAGCAATAGCATGTAAAAATCGAAGCGCGTTGATTATTCTCAATATTCCTTTACTGGAAGAAAAATTATACAACTTAATTAGAGCCATAACAATACCTCAGATAGGATGGTTTTACAATTCTCTCATTATACTAAACGATCACTTGATTATACTAGATCAAACTCAAACTATGTTTATACCTACTTCTGAAACTGAGCTGTTAAATATGAAAATCTTAGGAAAAATTAATATAATAAAGAGAACCCATCCTGATTACTCAACTCAAACCAAAGGCAGCTGTTTGATTGAAATTATGACTAAAATAAAGACAGAAAGTTGCCAAAGTCAAATAATGAAATTAATGAACACTATGGATACAGTTAAGATGTAATCAAGATTGGTTAGCTACAGCACCTTCGGAAGAAATTTTGCACATACTGTGCAGTAATAATTATGTCCATAATTTACGTATAAAGGGTTCTTTTATATTACATTTAGATTCTGAATGTACTGCGAAATAGAAATAGATTTAAATCAAATGTTAAATAAACTAGACAAAGAAGAGATTCCGTTAGAACTAATCACCGAAACAAGAATAAGTCCTGCAAATCTAAAGACTCTGGGAACTACTATTGAAGATTTGAATGAAAGAGTAGAGCTCATAGCTAAACGAAAAATAACATTAAGGTGGACGGAAAAGGCTTACTCTTGGTTACATATTGCAGGATATACTGCATTGGGATTAATTGCTTTTCTGTTAGCTTATAAGTTAGGGATTGTACGAGCATTAATAAATACTTTTAAAATGTTAATTGGAAACTGTTCATATACAGATTGTAGCTTTGGCAATTAATGACATACAAGACATGTTACCGAGGTACAACCCACATCTATCAGCCTAGAATCTTTAACCACTGTACCTAGACGAAAGGTCAGGAGACCCTTTGGACTTGAAATAAACCCTTAAAGTTCAATCTTAGGGGGGGGGGAGATGTGGAGCATTGTGAAGTTTTTATATAAGTAAGAATATAATGTAAGTTATATCTTTTAACCGACGAACGCCTCTATGATGCTCTCTACTTGCATCTTGCATTGACAGCGATATGCGTTCGCGGATTAATACACGGTACCTACGTTACCGTGAGAACCGATGCGACAAGAATTCAGTTATAGTTCTAACGAGCGAACCGGCAGATCGTACTGCTTAATAGAGCAGTCGGGCATTTTTTGTAGAATTTGAGTATTCAATAAAGTGAGAAATGGAAATGGTTAATTTCCATTTCTAAAAATAAAATAAACTTAAATTCAGTTATTTACAACACAAAAAAGCGTTATTGTTATAAGGTGAAAAGAGATTATATAGAGCATTAATTTTGAAAATAGCATACATCAATGGACTCAATTTAAAATAAAGGCATTAGATTTTTCATGGGCATAGGTAGACACTTTTCTGTTTTTTAATGTATTTTGTATTTAAATTTTGAAAATCTTTAAAGCAGCTTATAATAATGATGAAAATAGATTACAAACATTTAAAGAAGCTGAAAGAATGAAAAACTGCTTTGTTTATATGGGTAAAAAGTTATAAGGGTAAGTATAAGGGTAAAAAGTTATAATTCAAGAGATTTAGAGAAATGCAGCATCATCCATTACATAAAAAGTTCTCCAGATAGTTGTTCGTTATTTTTAGAAACAAATTTCATTCTCTTGCATTCTTTAAAAATTCTTTAAAAGTTTCTAATTTTTTCAAAAATTTAAAAAATCTAAATTTTGTTTTAAATTCTTTAAAATATTTTAAAATTATTTTTAAATCTTCTCGAAACTTGCAAAACTTCAAAATATCTTTTTAAATCATTCCAAATTTTCATAAAATGATTGAAAATCCTCATAAAACTCATAAAATTAATTGTTTTAAATAAAAATAGTTTTAAATTTTTCCAAGAATCTTAAGAAAGTGTTGTATTCTTTTGAAATCTTCAAAAAATAGGTAATCTAACAATATTGTCTAATTTTGCTTGAAAATCTTCTACATTTTTTTTCGAGATCTTACGGAATTATATGAAACATTTAAAAATCTTTTTCAACTTTCTCTTAGAATTAATTTTTCAAAAAGAGACGATTCTTATTTTTTTCTAAATCTTTAAAAATCTACAATTTAGTTAAATTTTGTTTTGAAATATTTAAACAAATTTAATTATTTTTGTCCCTTTCAAAACTTCGAAATATTTTTTTAAATAATTTAAAGTTTTTCAACATTTGTTTGAAATCTTGCAAAATTAAAAAATGGTCTAAAAATATTCCAGATCCTTCTTTAACATGCTTTAAATTCTTCAAAACTTAAAATTAACCTATAAAAATAAAACCTCAAACATTAAGAAAATTTCCATAAATTTTATTTTCGGTACTAGTAATTTTTTATATACTGATAACGAGAATTTTGTTTACCAATTATAGCAATGTGATAACAATATTTCAAGAAGTGAATAGTTTAATATTCAAATAAAGATTAATTTTTATACAAACAGATGCTGTTACAACCAAATATTTCAACATTGAAGTTAAAAGATGAGTTTATAACCAAAAACGTGACGTTTCTACCAAAACATAAATTTTAAACCCAAAAGGACAGACTTTCTATCCTACAAGACAACTTTTTATCAAAACAGTCAAACTTTCGACCAGAAAAGATTTACTTTAATCAAATAGTTGAATTTTCAACAAAATAATTTCAACTAAGTAGTACAAATTTAAGCAGACTTTTCATTTATAGTAGATTGCATACCGCTGGTTGCACACGATGCCCCACCATTGCCGCAGGCCGAAACGAGCGGTAAAGTTTGTTTATAAGAATCTAAAAATGCGAAGCGCAGTTTCAGGGTGAAGGTGTAGATTGAGCATGCGCATGGGATTACTTATTTTTTTTTGGATTATATTCCACTTTACTTGGCTGTGACGTCAACAATGGAGAAAACACCAGCTTAGATTCTTCTGAACGAGCGCGTAAGTCGCAAGTTCCGGTGCGTGTATTGAGGAAAAAGAATTGAAATTCGACCAAAAATATTTGGATTTTCTTATTGGGTTCTATTCATTCAGTTCAGATTTAAGCGAAAAAGAGGAAAAAGGGAATTTTTCTTGAAACCTTACGAAAAAAGAGGAATTCTTTGAAAAAGGGGAGTAGGCGAAAGAGCATGAAGCCTGTGTTTTAATAAACAGCAGTGAAAACTCTCAAAAATTCTGTCGATCGCAGCTTATTGGGAGATATTCGCGATTTTTACCCTTTATCTAAAATATATACAGTCCGCTCTCCGAATAATGCCGGACATGTGCTGGTAGGGGAGTATTTTTTTTTTGAACTCAACTGTCCACAATCTTGGCACGTGGAAGCGCCATCGGATTCGCGTCTGCTCTTCCTGAATAGTGCTGCTTGTCAGTTTTCTTCTTCTCCCCGCAAGTACGAAGTGTATAAATGTGGATGGTTTTTTTTACGATTTTAATTCATAAAAAACGAGCCGTTTTTGGACCAACATTGATTCTGTAAGTAAGTATTTGATTAATCATTATATGTATTATAAATAATTAATACGCTACATAGTCTATTTTCGTACATTTGTTTCAGTGGCACTATTCAGAGAGAATGGCTTGTAATGGCGGTTCTCGGAGCGATAACGCGATGGTAGGGGATGCAATCGGGCAAATATGAAGAGAAAAGTTTTTGTTCGCAAATAAAAAAGGAACTATAGTATTTCATTGAGCCATCAGCACATGCTTTAAATTCTTCCATATTTATTATAGAAGAAAAACATTATTTTTGGAACGTAACATAAACTCAAAAATCTTAAATATAAAATAATCTTCGGTATTTTAACGAAGATAGTGATTGGTAACACTGAGAAAAATTTAAAATGCTTTTTTTCGTATATTGAAAAGATATTTATTGCAACAGTAACAAAGAATTTTCAAATTTCTCGATATTTAAAAAATTCTCCTTCTGTGACCACCCTGCTATTCTTTTCAGTGCAATATGAAATCATCCACGGATTTCATTCCGGATATTTATGAGGCTGTTGCAAAATATATCCATCTTTAATGGCTAAATTTTGTCCTTTTATTTCTATCATATATTGAGTTCGTACCGACAAACATAGAGCAATGTTTGTTTCATCTGATTCAAGTTAAACAAACTCATTCATTTGCCTGCAACAATTCTCGGCGAATTGCCTCACTCAGGGGTTTCGAATTTACCACATAAATCCATTGTGTGAATTATTGCGTTACATTAATAATCGACTTTTGTATCAAGGTGGATGATAAAATTGGCTCTATGATAATAATAAAATTTGTAGGTAATGTAAATGGCAGCGTGCCCAGTGAATGAAAAAATGCATGGACATTAAAGAAGCTAGAGAAGTATGCCAAGACAGAAAAGTATGGCGGAAAATAGTTAATAAGAAGAGTGTCAGTAGAGTGAACATGACGACTTTGTGAGGATCTTCACTTGGGGTGATTGATAGAGAGTCTGATCAGCAACCTAGGTCGGAGCAGTGTTGCAGAATGAACGTGTTATTTAAATAAACAACACGAGAATTCTAGATCAATCTAAAAATTCTATAACCCCTTCCTCACACTACTCTCTGCCCCACCGAGTGAGTCACGCCTACACCGAGAGGGAAACGGCTTAATGGTATAAAAAAAGACACTATAGAGATAATTAGTTTAATTATAGAATTTAATATTTTTACTATACCATATCTCAAAAGTAAAAAATTCAATTGAATCATTTGCTATATAAGGATGAACTCATTTTTTTCGAAGAGAAAGACGATATTCATTACCAAAGTGAAACAAATCTGAAGAATTTCCGGTTTTCAAAACAATTACCGGCTTTTTCCCGGTGTTCGAAATTCCAGGCTAATTCCCGGTTTTTCCGTGATTAATCTCACAACTCGTGAAACTGGATAAAGCTTGTAAGCTATATATTTACGGAAGACCTTTTGCGACTTTCTCTTCATTCACGTGGCCGAAATGAATGCTTGGACAGAAGAGGGCATCATACTCATCTAGAGAAA
The DNA here is from genome assembly GCA_035041075.1 of Acraspis erinacei. NCBI lineage: Eukaryota > Metazoa > Arthropoda > Insecta > Hymenoptera > Cynipidae > Acraspis > Acraspis erinacei. The sequence goes on along the minus strand of JAWWLR010000166.1, from coordinate 19,768,716 downwards.
GCGCGCGCAGGTTAAAGTTCGCGGTGTCTCATTAGCTGGATATACGCGAACTGGAAGTTCAAAGCTCGAACCTCTCCGGAATTTAAGCCAGCTACCTAAAGTTTCTGGATCCCCGGATACTCATGTATATAGAAGACCGCCCGTTTCCTTGCTGTTGGGGAAACTTTTTCTCATTTCTCATGACAAAAAGAATTCTCTTTATACGCGTGTTTTCGCCGCGCCAGGCGCATTCTCAACTCAAGTGCACTAACGCCGACTGATTTACATTTCATTCGGCCTCTCACTCTTTCATTTACACGCACCCGGAAAAATCTTCACCAGAGAGATAGCTCAAAATGGAATTTTATATGCACACTTGCACTTCAAACATTTTCTTGTAAGTTTATGCAAATTCCACATGTATAAAACTTCCAAGGGTACAACAAAGGCGAATTTCTACGAGATTAAACTTTGCGTGGAATGGCAAATTAAATGTAAGAAAAAAGCCTTCTATCGGTACCAGCAGATGCCTTCAATCATTAAGGGCATGTGATTTTTAAAAGCTGAATTCGGAGATGCTATAAAATATCATAACGGACGTCCCTCAACTCTTTTTTTGAGGGATAATAACTAAAAAAATGTATTTTGCTAAATAAAATTTGTAGGCATGTTGCATTATTTTGAGGTTGGGATCGGTCTTCAGCTCTCTGTCATTTCGATAATTGTATGCCTTGATTGGCTACAAACAAGATTAGTTCCGGGACATTAGTTACTATGTTGATTTGTAAGTCCCAAGTTCTCGGCCAAAAATATTGTGTAGTTTGGAAGTAACGCTCGGGAGAATTATAACACACATAACCTCGAAAGATACACATATATCAAACTTAGCAAAATCAATTTTTTTTAATTAACCCACAAAAAGAGTGTGGAGGGCCGTCCGTTAACATATTCGCTCTCATTTCCCAAATTTTGAAGAGAAAATATTCATTATTCTAGGAAAAAATAAGGGGGAACCTAACCGTGAAAAAATCGATACTAATTCCTAAGCGCCATACGAATTAATCAAATTTAGCAAAATAAATTTTTTTGAATTAACACACACAAAAATTTTGGAGGGCCATCCGTTCGCATATTCCCTATCATTTCCCAAATTTTGAAGACAAAATATTTATTATTCTAGGAAAAAATAAGGGGGAACCTCAAACTTACTTAACCTAGGGGGGAGAAGGTCTTAAATTTCAAAAATAATCCTTACGTTAGTAATTGATGTTCTCCAACAAATTATATAAGTTCCCTTTAAGGAACGCAGTTTACACAGATCTCAGTCCGTTATATTTGAACACAATACTCGCTGTCTGGGATTCCTTTTTAAATTTCCGGTGCTCAAAATCCGCATTTTTATCCGATTAAATTCAATTTTTTGTTCCATAAAGCCAAAAACGTTCCAACTGAAAAATTTTTACAACATTTTAAGACAAGTACCAGAATTTTTTTTCGTAACATTCTTTGCGATTGAATGGAAAAATTTACCAAAAAAAAAATAACGCACATTTTCAAATTTTAAAGTTTTATTTTCAAGCACTGAAATCAAATAATATAATTGATAAATTGAAAATAATCACTAAAAAACAGAACTTATAGTTTATCGACTTGACCTTTCTCATTAATCATCAAAAAGATAGCATTGTGTTCAATAATCACAGACATCAATCACTGACTACAGTATACTTAACAACCGTAATGTATGTTTTCTTTGCGAATTCGCCCACGACAAAAAAAACGTAATATCCGACTTTCTTTACTTTCATTTCGTTTGGAGTTTATATAGGATAGCGTTTTTAGCGTTACTGAAATTCAATTGCGGGTGGGAAACATGTTAATCTCTTTGAAAAAATTAAATTAAATTAAGCGATACTAGAGATAAATGGATAAAATTAAGAATACACCTTAAACGGATTTATGTACTTTTATTTCTGTTTCTGTCCGAGTAAAGATCCTTCGACTTGAGTTCGACTTGGCGATGTCTTGAGTTCGTCTCCAAGACATCGATGTCTGGCTGCCTCTCAAAACTGAGTCGAGACATAAGCCTTCGTCTTATGTTTATGGTCACGGGAGGTAGGACAGGGTTTACCTTCTTCGTTTACCTAGCGTCGAGCCTTGTCTTGGCGAAGACGACGCTTACTTGTCTCAAGACGAGCCTTGTCTTGGCTGGGATGGTCGAAACTCTTTGGACTCATAAATGAAATTAAAATTGATGAATGAAAACTTTGTAATTATTAACCTTTTGATGGCACACTACCCGACTCGCAACGCAGTTGGCACACTGGGGTCTTTTTGACCCCAAGCGAAAAAGGCTGCCCACAAAAAGCCAATTTATTATTTTGAGTAGATGAATTTTTTACATACTCTTGGATAGTTAAAACCAAGTCGAAGAATTTTTACTCGGGCATGACGCTTAAAATAATTCAATTGGAATAAAAATATATAAATATGAAGAGATTTTTGGATCACTGAATAAGCAAAACATTTGTATAGGGATCAAATAATAAATTGTTTTATTATTTAATTAAATATATACAACATAAAAGATAAATATTTGATCGAAATTAAAGAGAAAGATATGATTTTCCACTGCAGTTATCGATCAAATATAATTCATTACAAGCATATAGTAACCGCTATACAAGAATTTAATTCTGAGAGTAACCTCGAGAAGAATAACGGTTTGCTTCTAAAAACTGATAAACTTACTTGAAACTTTATGTACTATTCACTATATCTTCAAACTTATAAAGTTGCCTAATAAAACCATTTTGTTTTGAAGGTTGAATCTCCAAATAAAGTTTAAACCGTTGTTAGTAGCCACAGAACTTTGTAGTCTAAAAAGACAAGCGAGAGTAGGTCAGCTCTGAAGAAAAATGAAGGCAATCGTTGTTGTCCACGAGGCGTTTTTATCGCAACACAGAAATTGGCATAGTTTTTCTCAATCTCAACGTCTGCAGAAATTCCGAGAAAAGTTTTGCTTGTTTCGCGTACTTTTCCTCTATTCCAAGCATTATTCCTATCGGGGAAGTCCCGATATATTTACATAGCAGGTAAAGTCCCGGCATTCCAGATCTTACCAAACATCTCATTTAACTTTTATTTCCAAGTTTATAGTATTCAGGTTGAAAGAATATTCTGGAAATAATGTGTTTATACAGAATTTCTACTCAAGAATCAAATAAAAAATGTAGGTGTGGTCAAACGTCCTTTAAACCAGTTTCAAAGAGAAAAATGTTCGTCTGGTTTTGTAGGTCTCCCTTTCTCTTTAGACCTTCGTTAACAAAGAATTTTCTATACATAATTTTATTGATCACTTAACTCCGTTTGAAAGGCCAAATTAAAAAATAATTTTAAAATCCGGGAATTGTATCTTAATCAAGAGAATTTTGTGTTCAGATCATGGTCAACTCCATGGCTATAGTCGAGTTCCGGCCCGAGTAAAAATATTTCGTCTTTGAGGTCGACTTGGCTCGTCTAAGGTTCGTCTCCAAGACGGCTATGT
>JAWWLR010000166.1:19743909-19756496 GCA_035041075.1 Acraspis erinacei | reverse complement strand
TATATATATATATAGATAGATAGATAAATAGAGAGAGAGAGATTAATTTTTTACGTAAAAAGGCAAATTTTCAACAAAAATTTGAATTTTAAACCATATAGTTGAATTCTCAAAGAAATCGTTCATTTTTCATGAAAAAAAGACAAATTTTGAGAAGACAAATGAATTTTTATTCAATAAAGGCGAACCGAAAAAGATGGCGGTTCTACAAAAAGAGCAATTATTAATTATCAGTTGCATTTTCGACAAAATAGAAAATACTTTTTAAGCAAATATTTAAATTTTTATAATAAAAATATGAAATTTTCCACCAAGTATAGTAGAATTTATAATTAAGAGAGAACAAATCTTAACCCAAACTATAATTGAAGACTTTTCAAGTAAAAAGAATTCACTTTCAACTGAAGAATATTACATATTAATGAAATAGTTGAAGTGCCAACATAATAATTAAATTTTAATCAAATAGTAAAATTCTTAACAAAACAGGATTAATTCTTGACCAAAAATACGATAGTAGACTTCCTAATTCAAAAGAATTAACTTTCAACCATAAAAGATGATTTTTCAATCCAAAAGGATGAAATGTATATCGAAATATAAGTATTTTCAATAAAGCCGTTTAGTTTTTTATAAAAAAGATTCCTTTTTGACCAAATAGTTTAATTTTTAACAAAGTAATTAAATTATCCTTCAAATAATAGAACCTCTAAACAAAAGAGATACATTCTGAACTGAAAATATATTTGTAGAATTTTTAAATAAAAATAATTATCTTTTAAGAAAAATGTATTTTTAAGAAACAAAAAAAGATTACTTTTTAAAAGAAGGGTTGAATTACCAACAGAATAATTAAATGTGATAATCGAATTTTGAACCAAAAGAGATGAATTCTGAAACCAAAATATAATAGTAGAGACTTCAATGAAAAAGAATAGAATATTAAGAAAGTGTAGGATTTTTTCTGTTTATTATATAGGTTGGTAAAAAATATTCTTTCTGACAGCAATATAGGAATATACGTTGATTCTTTTTTCTTTCCGCATGAAAATTTAGTTTCTTCCAATTTTGAATTAACGACACAGAATGTTCATCGTCATTTTTATGTTGTTTATAGTATAATTTGATTATCATTTTACTACTTAATTTTTTCCCCAGTAACTTGGAAAATTAAGATAATGTAGGCCTTTCCCGGTATAGATATAAATGGATAGATATAAAACAGACCAGGAAAAGGCCTACACTAATTATTTATAGTTTTATCTCCCCGAAATAACTGGAAGTGAGTAAATTTTATATTTGAAGACATGTTAATTATTAATAATAATTATATAAATTTGGGTTACTAAGTAATTAATAATGTGAAATATCTAAAATGTAAGTTTTCGTTCTCAAATAAAAAAAAGGAACTTTAGTATTTCAACGATCAATCAACAGAAATTTAAAATTCTTAAATATATAGTATAAAGGGAATCTGAAAAATTCCCCGTCAGTTGGCCACCCTGATATTCTTTTCAATGCAATAGGAAATCATCTTCCCGGATTTCATACCGGATGTATATGACGCTATTGCAAAATGTATTCCTCTATAATGGTTTTATTATATCGTTTAACTACTATCACATAGTGAGTCTGAGTACTAATAAACATAAGTAATGTTTGTTTCATTTGATTCAAGCCAAGCAAACACCTTCATTCGTCTGCAACAATTTTCGGCGAACTGTCTCACACAGGAGTTTTGAATTTACCGCATAATTTTAAATGTGTGAATAATAAACTTTTGAAACAAGGATGATATTAAATTTGGTTTGATGAAGATAATAATTAAAATTTTATTCATGGATGCACCATGAGACATAGGGGTAATGAAATAGCCACACTGTCAGAATATTTTTTTGTATACGGTATTATATACTAGAAGTGACACCAGAGATAACCAGTTTAATTATAGAATTGAAAGTTTTTACTATATACCATATCTAAAAAGGAACAAAATCCAATTTCAGCATCTGGTATATAAGCATGAACTTCCTCGCTTCTCTTGACATCGTATTGCTTTTGAAAAAGAATGTAGACTAAGCAAAAAAAACCAGCAATTAAATAATGGAGCATAAACCAAATGATAAACCATATAATTTATTAGAAAATTCAGATATTTGCACTTCACACAAATTAAAAACAATTTTGGCAGTAATTTTTTACATGAAAAAGTATGTATATACTAAAAAAAACCCCTCAAAGTAAATAATGGAACATAAAACAAATGAAAGATAATTCAGTGCTTTTTATTGAAAATCTCTGTATTGGAAATTCTATATATTCCTACCCAATGTAGCAATATCATGCTTTAAATTTTAAAAGACTATACTTTTCTTTTCTCTTTTTCTTTATGCAGAATAACTGTTGAAGCTTGCACACACAAAAATAGAGAAATTTTCTATCTTTCTCCCGGAGCTATCCGCTTTCCTCAAGAACCACAGAAACTTACTCAACTGAACAAAACCACGAACATCAAGCCTCTGGCAAGAGCAGTGCGACTTTCAGCAAACTTTATATCCCATCACCCGCATGCATAATGGTTACCAAACTAGACATTTGGACGTGGCCGCACCATGCGCCAAAGTCACCTGTGGGTTCTCACGATGTAGCGATCAATTATTTATTAAACTCTCTGCGCTCAACCATTGACAAGCAGAGACGGTTGAAGAGTTGTGGGTGAAGGGAAGTTAAACACGAGGAATTTGCGGTGCTGTTTTAGTGAGTCGAAAAAAATCCCAGCCGCTGCTCTGCTAACTTCACGCAACGTCGAATCCACGATATATCGCATTCGACGTCATCGGCTCGGAAATGATGCGAAAAACTGATTAAAGGCTGCAAACAACCATTCTTGTTTCGGAGATGCAAAGAGAATCGCGTCACTTGTTCAGAGTTGGGCAAAAGGAAAAAATAAAAAGCGAAATACCAGAACGTCCAGAATATTCAGTTCTGCAAGTGACGGGCAACACTGGATAGATGATTTTGCAAGATGACGTGTCCAGCTCTAATGGCTTTCAAACGGAAATTTTACGAAATGGATTGCTTTGAATCAAAGTAATCTGCGCTACTAACGAGGCTCCATTTTGCGAACTCATGCTTTTCAAGCATTAGTCAAACAATTAATTATTTCCATTTTTTCACTATCTAATTTTTTTATAATACAAAATATTAATTCCGTTATTATTAGTGTATTCTAAGTTTGGAATACAGAAGAAGTAGAAACAACAAACTTTAATTCGGTTCTGCCTTTCGTTCAGTTTTCGAATTTGAAAAATCTTAATTTTTACAACTTAACAAATTCGGTCTATGGGCCAGAAAATTATTCAAAATTTCGGTCAGTACGGTTTTTCATAGTGAGCTGTAACAAAAAAAAACTTCGTATTATTAAATTTTTGGATGTTGAACTTGAAACGACTTCACTGTGAATCGAAGCATGAGCATCTTTTAAAAAAGAGAAAATCAAGAATATTCAATCACTCAAAGAGGTTCAAACATTTTTTATTTTCTGAATAACAAAATAATGTCATATTTCCTCGTTTCAAACTGAAGAACATTCAAGTTCAAAATCTACAACTTTTTCTATTTAATCTCTTATTTTGTGTTCTTCACCACCATCAACTACATCAAACAAATTTTGTCATAAAGTTTGGGCAAACAGAAAGTATTATTAGAATTTCGAATTTTAAAATTCACAAATCGAACTCCATTAAACGATTTCTATATTTTTTTAACTTCCTTCGGATATCAGACCACAACTTTCCTTTATTCAGCTTAACAGATTTGATCAATTTCAGAATTTACACTGCATCCTAATATATTAGTCATTGCTTAATATTTGAGAATAAAGAACCAGTGGTAATGATCTACACTCCTATTTTTGGAACTGTTGCTAAAGTGCAGTAACTGTGGAAATAATTAACATTTTTCAAAGTTTTTAGGCTCACTTTAAGGATAAGACTCCAAAGTACTTTGCAAACTTGATAAGCTACTTTTACAATTTGTTCCCAACATTCTGCTGTAAGGTCAATCTTGATGCAAACAAGTCGTAAAATTTCAAATAATGATATAGTACTCTCCACAGAAATTAAAAAAATTCAAACGAAATTTTGCGATTTTTTGCCCCACTTGTTTAACCCGAATAAAAATGCTTCGACTTAAGTTCGACTTGGTGATCTCGTGAGTGCGTCTCCAAGACATCGATGTCCGGCTGCGTTTCAAAACTGAGTCGAGACATAAGCCTTCGTCTTACTTTCATGGTCACGGGTTTAATTGTCTCAAGTCGAGCCTCGTCTTGGCTAAGGCGAGGCTTACTTGTCTCAAGTCGAGCCTTGTCTTGGCTGAAATGGTCGAACCTTTTTCGAATCATTAATGAAATTCAAATTGATGAATGAAAAAATTGTAAATATTAAATCAGTTTTTTTTAATTAAAAAATTCAGATTATTACTTGGCTCTGAACGAGTATAACCCTTAAAAATTTTCTTCAACAAAAATTAAAATTGTAACTTTCTAGAAGGATCTCCTAAGCCTTTACAAATACGTAAAAACAAACAACATTTTCGGTATCCTCGTCAAACCAGTATAATACAAATTATATTCCGTAAATGAATTGATTGGATATATATTAGGGCAGGTATACACTCGAAGTTATAAACCGCTCGTTTTGGAGTGATAAATATGCGGCTCAAGACATCAATATATGTCTTCAAGATATCGAAAATTGTCTCCAAAATATAAATTGAAGTCTGGCTCCGTCTCAAAACTGAGACATGCTCAAGTCGACATTTTCAACTTCAGCAAGTCTTGATCGGGGGCAATTCAAGTCAAAACCAAGTCGAAGAATTTTTACTCGGGCCTTGTAATGGAAATGCATACGCCTTTCTGGAGAAAATATTCTAAACGTAAATTTAAGTCATAATGTAAAGAATATTAAAATTTTTCAAGTTTAGAACTTATTTTCTCAGCCATATTCCGTTTTTTTGTCGACTGTCGACCTTTCAGTTTCACGAAATAAAATATAAAAAATTTGAGGTTAGTTAATCAGATCGCTTTGATCACAATCGGGTACTCTAACCTCAATTTTTTATATTTTTTATTATTTCGTGAAACTGAAAGGTCGTCAATCGACAAAAGGATGGAACATGACTGAGAAGATACATTCTACACTTAAAAATATTACTATTCGTACATTTATTACTTACTTTCACGTTTAGAATATTTTCTCATTCCCATATAAATTAGGTACCAAATATGCTAACCTGTCTGACATTTTCACCTATCCTATCATGACCATGACGTCATGCTAAAATACTCAATACTCAAAGGTGACGGAACTGCGCCACCTGGAATATCCCAGCGTGGGGGACTTGGAACAAGTAAGCCTTGGAATAATCAAGAGTTCACTCTATTTACAGTGAGTGTTTCGTCGCAAAAAAACATGAGACTCTCTTCCTAACATTGTCATAATAAAGTTAGAGACATTCTTGTAATGTAATGTAAATATTATTAAAAATAATATTGAAATTTTTTATTAATTTTATATTTTTTGGTTGTAAATAAATGTAGATATAGTATTTCTAATTATTTCCTTTGAATGCTTATTGCACATGTTATAAACAAAAATATTTTAGAGAATTTAAAATCGCGTAATTTTTTTATATATTTTTTTCACTTTTTATGTGTAAAAATATTAACAAATAAGTTAATTCAAGTATTGAGACTGTATAATATTAATGGATCAACGACTTGTCTCACTGTTGTGAAAATATTTAAGGCTCCTGAAAAATTAACTTTATTCCTTAAAATTGATGTAAATAACGAAAGTTTATATGACAATAATATACTCCTAGTTGAAGAACCTTACACTATTGATAGAGAACGGATTGTAGAAACTAAAAAGTACTTCAACTATTAAAGTTCTTTCCATTTAAAATTTGTATTTATACCTCAGATAAGAATTCTATATAGTCTTGTTAATTTTATATAAAGAAAATTTTATAATTTAAGATTGAACCTCAATATCTCTGTGTTTTTATAAACCTAATGTCACTATTCTTAAGTATACTGTGAATTTATGACAATAAATGTTATTTGTATCAAGTATATTCGATTTCATTTAAATATGTATCCTTATCACTTGCTGAATAATTATTTCAAAATTTTGTAATAATTATTTATTAACTTTAATAAAATTATTTTTGAATAATACTCTAAAGGTGTGATTTTTTTCAGAAATATTCAACTTTTTGTCCCCTTTTCACTTGAAGTTGGGTAATAAATAATGCAATTTATCCAAAATAATTGCTTAAACAAATTATTCTTTACAATTATCTTCTAATATGTTAATGCTAGTAGTGAGTTTTCTGAAATTTTTAGATTTATGTCCACTTTTTTGTTGCAAAACTCATATTTTTTAAGATTCACCTCGTTGGCTGAAAATTTAATTATACCGTTTTCAATAATTTATCTTCCGGCTTAAAAATTCATCTTTTGAATGATTTCTTTGATTGAAAATTCATTTGGTTTAAGATTCATTATTTTACTTCAAAAGTAATCTTTTTCTTTGACAATTTTTTAAACTAACAATGTAACTATTCCAGTTTTGGATGAAAATTAGTTTTTTTATTGAAAATTTATCTTTTCTATTTCAAATTCATGTATCTTTTAAATATTATTAGTCTTTTTTGGTCGAAAGTTAGTTTTCTTGATTGAAAATTCATCCTTTTGTATTACAAATTTAACTTTTTGGGTTTAAATTAATCTGGGTTGGTTGAGAATTAAACAATTTGGTCGAAAATTAAACTATTCGGTTGAAAATTAAACTTTTAGTAAAAAATCATATTTTTTAACTTAAAAAGGTTTACTTTAAAATTCAACAATTTTTTTGAAAATTATTGCATTCTGTTGAAAATTCGTGTTAAAAATCATCTTTTGGGGTCAACTCTTTTGTTGAAAATTAATTTCTTTTGTGATTTATCATTTCAGTTTGAAAGTTTTGCCCTTCATTATAAACAAAGTAACCATCCGATCCCAAAATAAAAAACACCATTGGATTCGTCTCCGAGAAAAATGCGCCTATTTTCTTTTTTTTCTATCATTATTAAAACAATTCACTCATTTGTTAATAATTTGAAACATTACAAAGCATAATCAACAAACTTTACAAAACTATGATCAACAAAAAAAGCAGTGTGTAATAGTGTGACGACACAGCAGAAGTGAAACTTTGACGGATTAACTTTTAAATTTGTTGTAAGGAATTATCATGAGTTTTAGGTGGACCGCATAGTAAAAGACTGAGAGAGAAGGAGCGGGAGAGTATATACATAATTGCTTAGTTCCAAAAGAAGTTTCACTTTAAGAAACGTGTATCTCGTTAATTGGGAGATGAATCAAAAGATTTTTGTTATCGGATGCTTCGTTTGTTTATCATGCTTTGCGAAGTTTAAAATTATTAACAAATTATTTAATTACTTTAACAATGGTTAAAAAAGGTGCAACTAGATATTTTGGAGAAGACACAAGCGGTGGTTCTGGTTTGTCGATCCGGCGTTCAGTTTGTTTATAACAATTGCAGTCCATTAAAAAATAATTTAAATGTTTAAAAAATGGTTTAGAAAAAAGACAAAAAGGCGCACCTAGATATTTGGGAGACGAACCCCAAGGTATTTTTGGTTTTTGATCTGGCGGTTAGTTCCTATATAATTAATTAAAAGTTTCAAATCCATATCTGTGTTATAATTCAGGGGCGTCTATTTTCGCGTATTGTGTACTTTATCGCTTTATCGCTCGCCACAGGAAAGAGGCTGGAGAAAAGGATGTGACAGCGACACAACTTTAATATTAGTCAAGAGTTTGTCGATGTTACTACAGATTTATAAAACAAGTCGACGAAATGTGGACTTTTTTTATGAGCTTTTTCTTAATTAATATTTTGTTAATAATTGTGCGAGCAAATAATATAATCTCTGGAAACTCTGGAGATTTTACGTGTTCCAATTTCGGATCTTTGGAAAGTTGCTTGGAGAAGGCAGAAAAAAATACCACATCACTGACTATTGAAGATTCTGATATTCCTCGTATTCTTGGGTAAATAAATAAAATTTTAAGTAAATATAATTTTAAGCTGCATTTTAAGTGCAGGGTGTCTAACGAAATTTCGTTTTCAAATTCCCGGATTTCCCGAATAGAATTTAAATTTTTCCCGGGTTTTTTGTGAATGTGTTTCTTCATTTTGCTCCGTATTATTATTTAAAAAAAAGTACTAAAATATACTAAAAAAAAGTATACAAATTTAATATTATTTCATCAGGGTCGGTATGATTTTTATGAAGGAGTCATCAGAAATTCTTCAAACTAGTATCATTGGATCCAGAAATTTTATGTGTCATCCGACTTTGAGCACAAAAAAGTAGTTTCTTTAATCGCTAAATTTACATTATTTTACGCATCTAACAAAACCCAGACGCCTGTAAAATTTAAAAAAAGTCCCGGCACTGTAGAATTCCGGAAAAATAAAATTTTTCATGTAGAATGTTCCCGAAATTATAAAGATACTGAAATATAAAAATACCAAATTGAAATTCCCGGCAGAGCATTTCCGAATAATTACAAATGATATATTTAAACAATAAAAACAATTTTTCTTAATTAATATTATTTATTTATTCCGAACATAATAATGAGATATGTAAACAATAATTTTTTAAACATTTTATTTTTTATTTAAATATGTAAGGTCTTTTGGAGCTAAAGTTTAATAAGAAACTTAACTATAAGGAACACCAAAGTGTTCTGGATGAACCTATTGATTTGAAAATTAATTAATTTTTAAATGAAATAAATACATCAATAAATATTTATAATTAATTTAATTAATATTAAATAAATTTAAAAACTAATTGATTGTTAATTTTACAATTATAAAATCTTTCAGTTTACAGTACGTAAATCTAACATCCTTTAATTTAAAATTTTTTTAGTTTAGTTCTTTTTTTTAAACATACAGCTTCAGAGACTTAAACTATTACAAAACAATTTTTAAAGCTTAAAATCTCGAATATATATAATTGAACAATTTGTTCAAGACGATTCTGAGTATAATCAAAATTAAACAATTTAAAGATCCTAACGCTAAAAACTGAACTCTCTCAATTCGCAAATGTGTTACAAATGCAAACGTTTCTTTGCAACTTTACACACTGTTGCTATATGTGAAATAAATAGATCCTGTTTAAATTTTGTTTTAGTCTAAAATATTCCATTTTAGTACACTGACTTTAGAATTTTTTACTTAGAAAAAAGGATATTTTCTGCATATTTAAATTATTAGTTTTTAGTGAAATTTTTGAATTTTGATCTATAAATGACAATTGAACAAGTATTGATTTGAAAACACTTGAAATAAGAATAATTTAACTTCTAATTTTGAAAGCGTTTATTTCCCAAACATTTTAAATTGTTCAATTTTTCAAACTTAAAATTGCTCATAAATTATATAATTTTTTGTATTTAGAAATTCAGGGATAAATTCTTTAATTCAGAGAATTAAAAATAATAGCGTCAGTTTATATTTTTTCAACTAGAAATCCTTCAACCGTTTGATTTAGAAAAGTTTAATATTTTAAAGTTTAACGACACAGAAAAAATTATTGTGAACTGGCTTAAATTTTGGCATTAACCAGACGCTCCTTCCTCGGTAACGTTCAACTCAACAAACTCTTTTTTTAATGCATCTTATGATTAAATAATAATAATTTTATGCAGAAAATAAAAATGTTTAGTTTAAATTTATGACCACAAATTTCCCGGCATTTTTCCGCATTTTTCAGAGTGCCCGAAATTTCCTGCGAATTCCAGGATTTTACGGGTCGCTAGACATCCTGTCATTGTAATTTTTATTTAAATTAACCAATTTTGTGCTTTCAAGTCGAGCTTTCCAAAAATTCAGCGCTTTAAAATCCCTGGCCATCAACTTGTGCGGATTAAAAAAAATACACCCGCATGCATTTATTGGTTTAAACAATTTGGAGAAATTAGATCTTTCCCAAAATAGCTTGACTTTACTTGAGTCAAGTTATTTCAATTATCTTCCAAATCTGCGGCACTTGGACGTCTCGTTTAATGAAATTAAGGCAATCGACGATATCATATTTTTCGTACTCCAAAAGTTGGAAAATTTCTATTTCGACTACAACAAAATCTCGGCTGTGTCTAATCGAATGTTAGAAAGACTGAAGAGTGATGGGCCACAGAAAGTGAGTCTCCGCAATGTGAAGATTGGAAGAAATCCTATGAACTGGGAGTAAGTTGTATTTCTAATTTTTAAACTAAATTAAAACTGTTATTTATGATTGTATATAATAATCTACAATTCATTCATTCGTTCCATATCACTCATTCACTCACTTTTCGTGTGATTTTTTTAAGTTAGTAGACATACAATTTAACAATAATAATTTTCAACAGTTTAGTTTCAAGATCGGAAGTTAAGAATGATTCAATCATCAATTGGTCATTTTCAATAATTGGTCAATAATCATTAATTCAACTCATTGATTGTGAAAATTTCCCATTTGAAATCGTATAATTTTCAACTTTTTTAGAATTATTAAACATTAACGCTTGTGTGAATATCCGGGTACCCAAGTACCCACCACGGTATGTTTTTGCATGTAACTGTAGTAAAAGACAAAATTTCGCTTAAAGCCTCTGAACTATCGCTATTAAATTTAATTCTAAGCAAATTGTGTATTTTGAATTTATTCAGGAATTCTCTTTGCAAAAATAGTCGACTTCAAAGTATAAATACGTATCGTATCAAGTTATTTGCTTCATGCACGTGAAACTTGTTGAGTGATTATTATTATTAATTCTATAATTCACTTCATATCATTAAGGCCTGTCATACTCAGCTTTCTTAAATACGTTTGCTTCTTTTCGTTGACGGCTGTGCGGATTGCATCATTCCAAGACGCATCACCAGACATTCTTCCCACAACCAGAGTACCACACACTTTGGTCACTCTTTTTACAATGATATCCCGGAACATAGTCCATGTCTACCGTCCAAACAAGTAAAGTAATAGCGACATTGTGGATGAGTCCCCTGTCAACCTAACCGAAATTGAGATGGCAGGGGACTCATCCAAATAGTCACGACTTTTCTTGTTTGGGCGGCAGATGTGTCCACTATATTTTCATTGCGTATTAGCGCCTCCCAAGATGGCCTATATATGCGTTTGTGTATTTTATTCTAAAATTCTATTAGATATGATATGTGCACTTTAAGTAAAAAAAAGGGATGCGACACTAAAAAGATATAAAATGGGGATTTAAAAAACGGACTTCAAATATGGTCAGGAACAGATAGTTTCTTTCAGATAATTTCACTTCTAATTTCTGTAATTTCTTTATCCTGATTCACGTCTGTTTTGTCTTTTTAGTTCTCTTTCTTCTCCATCCTTGGAATAAGTTAATGATAACAAAAGGTAATGATCCATTTCATTTTAAGAACCTCTCATTAATCTTGCATCTTTTACTAGCTCTCTTAGTCTCTGATCCGCAATAACAAAGTTAATTATACTGTGTCTATCTCCACTGCACCAGTGCACATGAGGATAATTTTATGACTAAATCAAGTACCTGTAATAAATAAGCCCTTTTTCAAGCATAAGCTAACCAATCTGTTTTCGTTACCATTTGTTTCCATATCCCCAAAATTACCTAACACCCTTTCCGTGCCCTGACGTTGGACACATTTAAATGGTTCCTGAAGGCGTATTTTACTTCATTCTTTTTCACCATCAACTGGGGCGAGCACGCCATGATCAATAATCTTCTGATTCTTACTTTCATTCTAGCCCACAAAAATCTGGGAGATAAATATCAATGATCCCTGACATGCTGTCATGATCTCTCATTCATAATCAGAACAACACCTTGACTGCTATGTGCTGATTCACTATCTGGTCCTGGCCATATTTAAAGTCCGTTTTTTAAATCCCCATTTTCTATCATTTTAGTGTCACATCCCTTTTTCTTTGTTTAAGATACACATAAAATATCTATCAACCTTAACCGCATTGTTTTTTGTTTTTCTCTCTCCATACATTTATTCGCCCCTCTAGCATTCCAAACACCCAGTTTTCATTCATCGCCTGAATCTTGACCTTTTCTACCTAGTTTTCTACCTTTACCTGATGAATGCTCGTCAACTAAAGTTTCATTCCATTCCGAAGCTATTCTATTATTTTTATTACACAAGCCTACAAATAATGGGGTCATGTCAGTTGTTGGAAAATGGAGGGTCATTTCCGAAGTAAGTTTTTACGTAGAATCCGAATCCGGGGTCATAATTGGCCCATCACGTCAGGATTTTAAGATATTTGAGGTTATGTACCCAAAAAATGGCGTTTTTGGCTACTTTTGAGGTTATGTAGAGAAGACACAAATTTTTTTGGGATTTTTTCTTTAAATGTATCATATAGTACTGCTCTTCATCTTTAATTTGAGAGTCGCAGAGTTCAATTACCATTTTTCTTTACCAAGTTAC
>JAWWLR010000166.1:19709917-19726733 GCA_035041075.1 Acraspis erinacei | reverse complement strand
AGTCATAGGGACGCGTGCGTGTGGGTAAGGCACTAGTAGACGGGACGTGAATATCCATATTTTTGTTGTTGTAGTATCATTTTTCCGCACAATAAAATCTTTAAAAAAATTTGGACAAAGTAATGTAAAAGTGATAAAAATGTTCAAAGTGATAAAAATGAGTTCACTTTACGCATTTGCCTACCTGGCCTGTGACCACTAATCCACTCTTCATTCCTGTTATTACTGCTTTTCTACTTAGACATCTACACCCTAAAAAATTATTACTTGAGAGTTGAGATCTTATTGTTCTGCCAGTACCGTGAGGGTCAGCTTGTATTTCGACTCCCAAAAAAAATTCGACTCGGCGCGGTTTATTGCATTTGCCATAAATGCTTAACCTGTTAACCTAAGGACGAACTTACAAGCTACATAATATTTCCGAAATATAAAAGGTTGACAAAATGCATCTTGAAGACAAGCCAAGTGTTTGAGCAACCTCCTCCGATGCTTTTTACAGAAACTCTTCTTATTTGCCCACTTCTTCGTGTTGTATGACCATTTTAAAAAGATTAAAACCGGCCCTTCAAAAAATGTATGGCAACATTCTCAGCAAAATTTGGGCTTCTAAATTACAGTGAAACTTTTCTATTGTGCGAGTTTTGGGGCTGACGGTGGTGGGGAACAAACCCGATACGATAGGGCTCCGGACGTAAACGCTTTTATTTGTTCATGCCTGTCTGACCTTCATACAGACGGCGCATCCCGCGCAGCTTCTGTTACATCTAGGCGCGACGCGGCGTAAATTCTCGGAATAACTATAGTAGGACGTCCTATCTAGGAGTTTCACTATATCTGCAATGAATAATATCCAGGCGACCAATATTCTGGCCGTTCCTATACTGTACATGCAAGATGATGACAATCCTTTGAAGTCATCATCCTAGATCTTCCAAAGTTAGCTTGGAGTGTCTTCATCGTAGGACGGTTCTGGCTACAACCTGCTCAGTTCTAAGTAGTACTGTTTCTCTGATGCGACTCGTACATCAACATGATGTCGTAAATGGTGCGAAGTTTCTATGCAATGCCTTAGATAAGGCTGCAGATGCTCTTGGTCTCCCATTTCGTTCCAGCGACAATACACGTGGCCTAGCAACACTAACACCTTTGGTGCTCAAAAGTCATGTACAGAAAGCAGAGTATTCGCTTCTACTAGGAGAACATGTTGAAAAGCCGCTTCATGATCAATTTTACGGCAATATGCCATCTGTGGCTAGAGACCGGACTCCAAAGAACAGTCATGTACGATTTCATCTCAAGTAAATTTCCTACTTTTGCTTACATTCTAGGACAGAAAGAGCAGGAATGGCTGAGGTACAAGTTTCAGTTGCCTCGGGTTTGGTTGCTTTAAAAAAGCGGGATCGAAGCTTCCTGGGCCTTCAACTTTTCAAATAACAATGGTTTTGACTAAGGCCTCAGTAACTCAGGTGGTTAGGTGCTCGGTCTTCATGTTATAAGTCCGGGGTTCTATCAAATTTCACAATTGTGTACAATTTATGAATAATATCAGTCTGGCATAAATAATTCAGTGCAGGACAAATCGAGGTACGTATAATAAAGCAAAAATTAACTGCGGCTCGCGGCTTAATTTACGTTCAACTTGTTACAATAAACAAAGTTTGTAGTATTTCATAACTTTTGCTTATTCTTTTTACATTGCCAATTGGAAGCAGATAAAAAAGAAGACATCCATGAACTAATTTAAAAAAATTAAAAAAGACCTTTTCAAATGTTTGATTTTTCCTATTTTTTGGTGTATACGCGTTCTTCATTTTTCACAATTTTCATTTGTGTAAAAATTACAAGAAAGTACCTACTATGAATGAAATGAAAACTAAAACGTCCCACGGCATAGGGTCGTAAGTGCGAAAACTCTAATTTTACAGAAACACAAAAAACTGTACAAATTTATCGCACTTCATTTTTTTAAAACGAAATTACTTTCGAGCAATTACTTAAATGTATCAAAATATGAAAGGAACATTATAAAAGAAGCAACCACTTTCGAGAAAGATCCTTGTCAATCATGCCGTGTGTACACAAAAACGAGGATATTGACAAACAAAGTGTTACATAACTTTTATTTTTTATTTAAAAAAAATTTCTAAATATAAAAATATAATATAAAAATTTAAATTTAAATATTAAAATATTAGATAGCCATTTAATGTGTATTTAAATATTCTATGTTTGCGTTCTTTGAATTGGCTAAGACGCATGAAGCCTTTAGATGAATGGCTAAGTATACTTCTAAATGCTTCAATAAACCAGCCATTTAAACGGCAGGTGACGATTTTGTTTCAAATTCTTCTGCACCCTGGCAATGGGCTGAACTCCTAGGCCGTCGATCCAGGGATTCGTTTTTTAAACAAATTGCAATATTTTTTTTTGCTACTCTAATCATAATCTTGATTGTTTCAAGTATTCTGCGGAAGGGAAATTTATTCAATATTATAAATAAAAAAATTACGAGTCGCATATACTTTTAAATCACGTGCCTAACATAAAACTTTATACTATTTTACATAATTCATTAGTCAGAGTGGTTCTTGTAAATCTGAAATTTTACTTTAAAAGTGCGTCTTACATTCAAAGCATGCTTCAATGCAATATTTTTTTAACATTTTGGGAAATATAAATAAAAAGATTAAGCAATACCGAAAAAAAGTTCACAAAACTGATCAACTTGTGTAAAAAAATCTAAAATAATTATAAGGAAGTATGCACCAAAAAATTAAAAACTTAAAAAACTGTTATAGTAAAAAGGTCGAAGATTTAAGTTTTTCTATTTTTTTACGTTCACTTAATTTTTATGACTCAAAAAAGGGTTGCAATAGAAAAGGATACACCAGGCGAGAACGAAGAACTACAAGAAACTTCCCCAAAGCATTGTGAACTTAACTCAATAAATTAAAAAATTTTGTAACCTAAATTATATATTTTCAAAATTTTAATACAAATATCGAAGTAACTTTAAATGTTTTGCAACTTTTCTATTTTATTAACGTGTAATTTAAAATATTACTATCATAATTACTAATTTTCATTTTTATTAAAATTCAAAAAAGTATAAAAACCTAATAGGTTTAAATTTAACCTTAATAGCAATCAAAATTCCGAAAAAGGAACTACTTTCCGATCAAAACGGAGAAAACATTATAGCAAATCATTGGAAGAGTTTCCTATTTCTTTCTGGATGCACGAATTGAATTCCGGAAAAGCTGCAGAACGTGGCATGCATACCCCGAGTATCTGGGACACATACTATCTAGTTATCCAACTCATGCGGGAACAACGTACATTTAGAGGGACTTTTGCCAGAAAATCAGTTGAGTCCATCGCAGACTGTAACCACCTATTTCGCGGTCATGGGGCGTGGTTAGGGCTGTAAATTTTCTGTGATTCCGCCGGGAGCGAGTGCACTTTTGTAGAATGGAAACCGCTCCCGGTGAAGCCCCATGGTTGTTAACTATATATACAGGGTGGACACGCTGGGGCTTACCGAAAAGTATGCAACTCGTCTTACGTGTCCATGCTATTCTTATGGACGTGTATGCGTGGTTGAATGATGACTGACAGCAGTTGGAAAAAAATTATCTTCTCATACAGTCATTTTAAAACATTTCAGACAATGCTTATTAACTTTATTTCGCAGATCAAATAATGACATAAATTTTCAACGGAAGACTTAAATTTTCAAGTTAAAAAAAGAAAGGTGAATTTTCAGCCAAGAAAGATAATTCTTCAACCAAATAGTTGAATTCTCAACCTACAACGATGCATTTTTAATTAAATAGTCCAATTTTCAAACAAATAAACTTCGACCCTAAACAGTTAGATTTTTAAATAAATAGTTTAATCTTCAAGCCAGCAAGAAGAAATTTTTAGAAGTTCAATTTACAACCAAGAAATTTTTTACTGTAAAATATGAATGTTCCACAAAACAGTTAAATTTCTTACCAAGAAAGATTACTTTTTAATCAAATAGTTGAGTTTTAACATAATAAATGAACAGTCAACAACAAAATCAAAGATGAATCTGTAAAAAAAGATGAATTTTTGATACAACAACTTCGAGTTTCAACCAAGTAGTTGAATAAAAAAAAATAATAATAATTCTCAACCAAGATTATAATAGCTGATATTTCAACAAAAAAATTCTAATGAAGAAAGATTTAAATACAAAAGAAATTTCAAGAAAATTGCTTAATTTTCAAGTCAGAAAGGCGAATTTTCTACCAAAATAATATAATCTTCAATCCAAGAAGACGAATTTATTACAAAGCAGTTGAATTTTGTATTTAGAAAAATCAACAACAAAATTTGATTTTTTAAATAAAAATAAAATAGTTAAAATTGCTGTTCAGAAGCTTAATTTTCAACTCTGAAAACATATTTTTCAACAAAATAGTTTAATTTTCAAACAAATAGATGGATTTTCAACTAACAAAATACATTCTTGAACAAAGTAATTCAACTTTATACCAAGTAGTTGAATTTGCAATGAATATCAATAATTTTCTACCAAAAATGATAAATTTACAACAAAATACCATGCATTTTGAACCAAATAGTTGATTTTTTCTGCAACTACTCAATTATTAACACAAAATGGAGTAGTCGAATTTTCATTGAATTATTATATGGCGACGTACATAGTTGTGCTTTACTGAAGAGGCCCTTCATCGAAGCGCGAAACGTATATAAGATCTATTATTTGAATTTTTACCTGATCGACACTCACTAACATCAACTAAACAAAAATGGAATAGTTAAATTTTCAGTATAAAAAAAATGGTTTAAAAAAAGTTCAAATTCAAACAAATAAAATCATTTTTTATCTAAAATGATAAATTGTTAGTCGAAAATGCGTTAGCTAAATTTTCAGTTTAGAAAATTATTTTTCAAGAAAAAAACGAATTTTTAATAAAATAGTTTATTCTTCAACCAAATAATATAATTTTTAACCAAAATCATGAATTCTGAACCAAAAATATAATAGCAAACATTTAAACTAAAATAATTAGTTTTTAACAAAAAATACTCGAATTTTGTCATTGGGTTCTTTTAATTCAGTTCGCATTTAGGCGAGAAAATGGGAAGTTTTCCAAAAAGAAGATAAAAACAAGGTATTCTTTTTTAAAAACTGGGGAAAGATGCTAATAAGGGAAAGAGTGTATTATATAAAGTTTGTAAATTTAGTATGTAGATGCTTCACTTGTATAATAAAATCACTATTTTTCTTTTTTTCAGGCATTTCAAAAAATTTTTATTCACATTTATCTATGCCGTGAGTGATGTCTCATTCTGCTTTAATCACTCTCTCTGGAAGTATTATGTAAAATAGTTGTGTTTTAAACTGCCGCTAATGAAGATTGATAAAAAAAGCATTGGTCTTTAGGAAATGTATTTGTGGGAATTCTCAAAGAGATGTTATCGGTAGATAAACTAATCGATTCGTGTTCTCTTCTGGCCCTGCAAGTTCGTGTGTGTGTGCGTGTGTGTTAATCAATAACAAGACCTTCCCATTTGATTCAATTCTTTGTGGAAATACCAGCACGAACGAGAATGGAATCAAATTTACCGCGTTTTCTACTCGCAATCATATGACACTTGAAAAATTCATGCTCGAAATAAGTAGCATCATCAGAGACTGCTAATGATATTTTTAAAACGAAAATTGTTTATTATTAGATTTTCAGAAATAACTTTGCATAAAATTAAATTTATTCTGGACAATCTGTCCCAAGGCTGATTTTTATTCTTGAAATAAGCCACGTAATAATTAACGCTGCTCGGCTGATAAAACAGCTTCTCTTTCCGAGAAGTTAACACAGTTCTTATCACATAGGTAAAAAGGCACGAGTGGTTACCACTCACGCCTTTTGCTGGCACCCATTTTTCTAATATGCATGAAGGATTAGAAAAATACTAATATTTAATGTACCCTGCTTGAATTACTCTTAGGTAAGAAAAATATTATCAATATTTGCATTGCCCAATTCTAGAAACGCCGAATGCCCGTGCCAACCTCCGATTTTCTTATCCTCTACTCTCTAAATTTGAATTAGTGAGTTTTCACTAATTTACAGTGAATATCCTTACTGATTTCAATCAGTGGTCCATTTCCAGCTATTTTAATCAATTATATTGCATCGTGAATCAGTGAATATTTTTGCTGATTTGATTCAATGACCCATTTCTTACTGATTTAAGTTTAGAGAGTATGTCCCGAAGAAATAGAAAAATTAAGATGTGATTTTAAATATAAAAAAAATCTTTTGAAAATTGCAGTGAAATTTTGATAAAAATGGTATAAAAGGAGTTTTCAAAAAGTTATCGACTTTACTTTATGACCTTCAAACCCCGTTTAAATATCCAATTAAATATTTTGAATGGAAGTATTCACAGAAAAGAATAACCGTTTTCTATGTCAGCCTTTTTCATAAGAATCTTATATCTCAAAACCATTTAAGCAAATGGCAAACTTTAAAAAAATATTTCAGTATTTTTAAACATTTTTAACATTTTCAAAAGATATTTATTGTACCCACATATTGGCAAATGTGTTCCATTCACCTGATATTAAATAGTGTACATGACGATGGATGAAGATTCACATATAAAATGAATATGTCTATTACTCTATATTATTCAATCCAAGCCCAAACAAATTCTCAGTTGTAAAGACACAAATGTAAAGCCAGCTCTCCAATTGCACTGATGGGTTCCATTAAAACCAATAATTGTAGGGAACTTTTTAGTTTTAAAAGAAATACGCAGGGGTAAAATTCAAACAGAATTTGTAAACATTTTCAATTTATTTCCCTGTGTAAAGAGAGAAAAAATGTATCCTGTGCTTTGCGACGCTTTGTCTAATTATAAGCTACTGCAGTAAAATAAAATGATTCCAAATCGGAATATGCTACTCAATTATTAATTAAACTTTTAATTCAATTATTTTTGAATAAAGTGCCAACATCGAAATAAGTCATGCTTGCAGGATTTCCAGTCCACGTCTAGTTAGAAAATATATCGAAATTTTCAATACTAAAATTTCGAAGTCACGACAACATCTTTTGCAAGATATAAGGTGCAGAAGTCTGACTGACTTTCAAGCTTATCATATTCATTACATTTCCGGCAATTCAAAGATGAAATAGTCTACATCGAAATTAGATTACATATATATTTTTCCCTTTTAAATCAATGCAACTAAATATTGATGTATCTTCTTATATTCAAGTCTTTAATTTCAGTCATGCTAAAAGCGCAGTCCCCTCCTACTTGTATTTTAGAGCCATAAATTTGGAAATACACCTTTAGAGATCAACATTAAATTTCTGCATGAAATCTACGTCATGCATCAATGGAACAGAATAACTTTCTTGATGGTTACTAACCTTAGTTTCTACATACACGTGGTCATTTGCTTTCTCCGATACCAGTCTATTTTTGTCCCAAGCTAAATTTACATTTTTAGTATATAATTACATCAGTGCAACTAAAATGAAGATTCTAATTGGTTCAATTGTATTGTCAACAAAATTATTAGTATATCTATACTATAGAATTGAACATATAGTATAATTATTAGTATACTAAAGTTGCAATATAAGAATATTATATTAAACCTTTTTTATTTATTTTCTGTGTAACTTAATCAGGCAATCAGTATTCTAGTAATATTTTGTGGAAAATGAGTCTTCCGACAGATATCCTGTGTAGATAAATCCGTGGATGACAGTATTGCAACTAGGGCAACTCAATTCCAACCGGAATTCAGTATGCACCTTATCGGTTATTCAAGCTTATAGCAGTTGTAAATCCGGTGAAACTGAAGATATGACAGAAAGAAATACACTACTTTTTGCGAAAATGCTTCTCATTTGAGTATAAAGATAAAAAAACTAATCAAAATTGGTTTGCAAATTTTCGCTGCTGTTACGAATCGACTATTTTTGAAAGATCAAGTGCACTCGGAAGAGCGGAACATCACTTTATGCTATGACAGCTAGTTAACTGGTTATGTCAATCGGCTCACTGCTTTTGCAAGCTGAGCTATAAATTCAAATTTAACCTCGTAAGTTGAGTTAGCATCTAGGAGATATGAATATATAATAACAAATTGAAAAATTACGTTTACCTGATTACTCTCTCAAAACACTTTGCAGCTCAGACGAAAAAATGTAATCTATCAGCTGTACATCAGTTCTAACTGTTAACCTCGGGAATCTATTGCAAGTAGTGAAAAGAGATCAAGTACTTATCTCATGAAAAATATTACGTGATCACAGAAATTATATAATGATTTAAATTAAGGAAAGCTAAGTTTCAAATTGAATTAAAATTCTTAATTATAGTTTTAGTAAATCGTGTTAACTGAGATAGTGCCTTTGGCATTAACTGACAAAGTTTTATCTTGAAAGTTCAATTTAATTGCGAAGTTTCTTTGACGAAGTGGCTAGTACGAATTCCAATAACCAAGAAATTGGGTGCAAGATTCATTAAAATTGGGTAATTTTTTTCACTAAATCTCCAAGTATAGATATGTTGACATAAGAATGACAATTCTGGACTGGATAAGGATCAGATGGACACTTTGATAAATTTCATATAACATATTGCTTGTGCCAGTTTCGAATGATCCTTATCCAGGTGACGTTCTAATGTCTGCATATAATGTCAACTTCTGTTTATAATGATACTTATCTAATATATCTAATACGTATCTAAACGTTAATGAAACCATTTATGTATCCTAGATCATCAAAACAAATAATTGACTTATTTGTGAATCCTCATCTTTTAATCTTCATATCGGTATTCATAGGAAGAGATTGACAAATTAGGACCATTTGAAGTTGACACCTGGAATAAGTTATTTGAAATGTAATAAAGTGCTAATCTCATATGGTCCTTATCCAGTTGTCATTCTCATTTGTTCATATGATGTTGACTTCAGATCGAAATTATACTGTCTAATGGGCTCATTTATAAAACATCGAACCATATCTAAACGATAATGAACCGGATCATGTAACATTGATCATCAAAATTATTAACTGCCTAATTTGTAAATCTACATATTTTCATTTATATATCCATCAATATATAAACACATAGGACTGCTAACTGTATAAGTAACATTTGAAGTTGGCACCACGAATGCGTTATTTTAAATGTAACAAAGTACAGGTCTCATATGGTCCTTATCCAGTTGTCATGCCCATATCTTCATATGATGTCAACTTCCAATCGCAATGATACTTTGGAAGAGGTTCAGTTATAAAAAATGGACCCGTATCTAAACGATAATGAAGCAGTTCATGTAATCTTGATCATCAAAATTATTAATTGTCTAATGTGTGAATCTCCATCTCATCAGAAAATCAAAGGTAAACCTACTAACCAGCTTCAAAGATCTTTCCCAGGAATTATATCCGTCTCGCGTACCTCTTTTAAACCCACTAAACCGTTTTTCGCACGGTATCATAGACCACAAGCCACATGAGAAATGAAACGAGAACTTGGGATTCACGATTTAAGATCTCAATTCGAGGAGGAGATTCTCAATGGGAAGTGAAGGGGATGATAAAGGAGCGTTGCAGGGAACGAGGTCCCCTATGGACAAAGGAGTACCGTTGGGGGGTTTTTGGTCATGAACCACTCACAAGATGATGCACGTTATTTGATTTTAAAAAATCGGCGCGAGAAGCGACTGCTTCGACAAGCGGCGCTGAACTAACTCGAATAGGTAAAGGCGCTTCGCTTGGAGTCGAGTGAAATACACGGTCTGAGCGCAGATCCAAGCAGGACCAACAACCGCGAGAGATAGTGGGGGAATAAACTCGAACCTTGTATACCTGTTGAATGCCTGCCACTGCGTCGGACGTGGATCTCCATTACTATAGAGCATAGACTTATAGACTTATAGAGTATAGACTATAGAAAATAGGAAAGAGTGTGTGGGAGGGGCAGAATTTAAGGGATCAGTAAGGAAGAGGATGAACGATCGGGGGCAGTATAAGCATAAGGAAAGGGTCCACATCAGTAGAGCAAACAATCACGGCTGAACTCGGAAAATCGGTCAGTCGACCCCTACGTATCGTTGACCCAAAAACTATGACTCTGCCAATGTACCCCAGTGACCTTTATCGCGACCTTAGTCTTTATCACTTCAATTAACATGCTGTAGTTAATCAAAGTCTGAAGTAACTACACAATTTTTAATTGCTGATAAAGGATATTTTTGAGACAATACTTTTTTCATTGATGGATTATTTAACGCGAAGTAAGTTTTTCTATTAGAAACATGGGCGATCGTAGACTATAATACGGCCGTTCAAACTAAAAAGGTAAATAAGTCAAACTTTTATGAAAAATTAGTTTCTGGTATCTTTGGATTCGTAAGGGAATGCTGCGTCTAGAGTTGTTAATTCACATTATTAATTATTAATATTTATTGCAAACAAAACGATCGTTTACAAATGAGTAAAGTCGAAAAGGTTAAAACAAAAAGACAACATAAAAATATAGGCAAAGCACTTTGCGTGTCCTAGAATTCGTACGAGGCATGTAATGCGTGATCAGCATACAAATAAAAAAGAACCAAAGAACTTTGTGTCTTTTTTGCCTTGTAAAAGTGACCGAGCACAGAGCGAATTTACAAACGAAAAGAATCCCTTGCCTTTAGGCAAGCTTGGACTCTGATCGAAAATCCCAGGAATATAAGTCCCGGCTAGATTTGTCTATACACTAGCGACAATCTTTCGGAACACCCGCTGAATACACAGTGGTCGCTTACGTATGTTTTGTTGTATTTTGAGGCTGAGCTCGAGCTCTTCAACAAAGGCATCCTCCGCAAGTGACTTTGTGTTCTTTTTGCTTCGTATTTTTTACTTTCCGCGAGTAGAAAAAACCGAAAGTCCATTTACTAATCGAAATTGTTTAAAAAATCAATTCTTTTATTGCAAAATATGGAAAAGAAAATTATTTTTACCTAAACAGTATATGCATATTATTAAAAATTGCATTCGATATTAGAGTTCACTGAGCAAACCGTTTTTTTTTCAATCTCTCAGTTCGAGTGAGATTGCGTTTATGTATATTTTTAGTTTGTGCGGCAGAATATGTGAACTTATATTTATTACTCAATAATTTAAGAAATACTTTCAATGCATTTTTAATATAATACGCGGAGATCGTTTGCAAAAATAATACACAATTATTAAATGGTCAATCGCTTGTTTTGTTTAAACAAAAAGAAATGTTACTTTTTTTGGATTTTTTTTAATTGAAAATTTTTTTTTCGACCGAAAAAAATATTGCTTGACGAAGAACTTCTTCCAACCCTGCTTAAAGTATCTGTCTTTACGATTTTTTCGTACTGCAATTCATACAACTAAAACATCTCTTCTGAATATAAGATGAAGTTTTCAATTCCCTATATTGTAAATGTTTTTTAACAGGGATTTTCGAGAAAAAAAATTCCCATCCCCACTTTCTCGACATGGACAATTGTTTTACCCGTTTCGAGCATTCGCCTGGTTCTTGCATCCCGGCTGTCAATTGCACGATAACGAATTGGAAGCATTCCAGATCCGTAGTGTATACAGATACGGCATTTTGTGCCGTATTAATTTTTTGGTACGAAATTTTTTGCCGTATTTTAATGTTGTAGTCCGGCATTTTTTGGCGTTAAGGATTGCTTTAAAAAATATAATTGAAAACTTTATTTGCTAACGTCTCGTAATCTATTATATTTCAAAGCATTTTCCAGTTCTCCCTTAAAAAAATACTTGTTAGTATCTGGTCATAGGAGAGTGATTGGTCACATCTCGAAACCTTTTCCAGCTCTTCCATCAAAAAAGTACGTTGCAGTTATTGGTCACAGAACTGCGACCTGTCACATCTAGAACCCCTTTTTAAGGCTCATAATAAAAAATAAAAACGAGAAATCGGGATCATCGGGATTTTCAGGATTCGTGATTCGAATCTGAAGTGCTGATATATTCTAGACAATTCATAAATTAGTGATAAAGTGTATTATTATAGGAATAGTGAAGTGATGAGCAATCCTTTAGTGTGCTTTTAGTCTATAACGTTCTTGATTATATGACATTTCGTGTGTATTTATAACTTGATATTTGCCGGACTAGAAACTTTAAATACAGCAACATTTTCCGAAGCTCAAAACTCGATCTCAAAGATGTTATAATTTAAAATTAAAGGCTTTCAACACCTTAAAAAGAAAGAAGTATCTATAAATCTATGTGAACCGAAAAGATCCAGCTATCTGTGCTTATTTCGGCACAAATAGTCCCTTTTTAAGGGCACGATATTCATATATAAAAATGTGGTTCTTTGTGTAAAAAAAAAACATATAAAACTATTAAGGCTCTGAATTTCAAATGATACAATTCTGAAAGTTTTAAATTTGAAACAAACAAGTTTTATTGTTTCTGCTTATAATTTTTGACTTATAACTCTTCCAATTGTAATTGTAATGATTTTTTAAATTATTGAAACCTAAACTTCTCCAATTTCTATAATCTTAAAATAATGAAACATTCCGTCACATATTTCGTAACTTTCAGTTAAAATTACGGAATTTTCTGATACTATGCATTTAAAAGTTCCGCATAAACTTCAGGCTCTCAATTTGAAATGATAAAATTTTTAAAGAGTTTAGTAATAAAGTTTAGTAATAAATTAAAAGCTTTCAAAACTGGAAAATTTCCGAATGAGAAGCATTTCAAATTGTATACTTTTCAAAAGGGAACCACTTTTATTTTGAGCCCTTCAAGCAAATAATTTCAGTATTTTAAGCAAAGTATTTACAATAGAATATTGAAAAATCTTAAACATTTAAATTGTTGAATTTTAAACTGAAAGCGTTTAAAATTGAATAATGTTAATATCTTACATTTAAAATTAGAAATATTAAATTTGATGTATTCAACATTATAAACGTAACTTGCGTATCATACATTAACTTTATACACTAACGAACCTTCGAACTAAAAAACGTAACGTTTGTGACATACTTATGCTTGAACAGCCACTTTAAGTAGTTTTGAACCTCTCACTTAAGGTTTACTTTAACCCATAAATGACACACCTGCAAAAAATAACGTAGCTGACACTTGGTGTCTTTTGGACCCCGGCATTTTTAAACTGTTGAAAAAGATTAGTTTTTAATATTTTTGTTTAAAATTTTCTTTGGTATTTTTTAATATCTCTTCTAAAGAATCCATCGGTATATTAAGTTAAATTATATTTTTTAGCACTTCGAAATGACAGAACCCAATTCCGCGTGCATCAGTTTTATATTCGTTCAAAAATTATCTGGCGTCCAATGGACCCCCAGTGTCATTTAAGGGTTTAAATGGTTACTAAATATTAGCAATTTTCAGTCGATGAAATTAGGGACTCTTTTCAATAATTCAAATTAGAATAATAGAATTTGAAGTTGTCCAATTTTGAATGTAGAATAATGAAGCATTCTACTAAACAAATTTTAATTCACTAGCTACTATTTTTATAAGGTTGAATTTATAAAGTTTCAAACAAACAAACTTATAAAATTCGGCTGGCAACCATAAATATAGTCAAACGTGTATTTAGTGATCCTCCATTTACTGTTTCCGAGAATTAACGCCACGTGACGGGCAAGGTTGAGGGGAACTGCGGGGAATATGCGGTGCTCACTTAAGTGAGACAAACCAGGAGCGTTGCGGTAAGGCGCCGTCCCCTAAGGGCCTTCTTATGTACCTGCGACACGAAGTTCCGACAGTTCACTCGACGCGGGAGGAACACGCGAATAATCAAGATGGCGAGCTCACGTCGAACAATAGTGAATCTCCGATGCCTACTGAAGCCGATCGGACTGATCGAATTATTACGAGCCATCATTCATTGATAACAGCGCCATCTGACAAGGGAATATATGTCACGAATTAGTATTGCGAAGTTATTGGAGCAATGTTCATGAACAAGAGCAGTGAATATCAATTCATTTTAATCAAAAATATTATACTGGAGTTTAAAATTAATTATTTACTATAGGATTTCTTGTTAATATTTAATTGAAATTCAAATTCTTTTCCAAAATAGTAGCGTTCTCGTAGCCAGCTAATAGGCTCTACAATTCGACAAAGAAAATAAAGAAGAAGTATTGCATCGACAGAGACAGAGAGAGTATGATCATTTCTAAACGAAAAGACCAGTTATTAGAACACAATCGGATAGTTTCTGTCTATCCCACGTTACAGAAAGAGAGGTCCGATCGACTTCAGGCTTCCAAGTCCCAACCTCCAACTGTCAAGTATAGACGTGATAATATTAAAAACGGTGTTTTGCGTTGGATACTGCTGTCTTCGAATGGTTTCAGTAGGTGAAGGAATAAGGCCATGCAGTATCTGGACCGATTATTCAAGAGAAAGCTCTTTTTTTAAACGAGAAGCTTAATAACAAGCAAACTAACAAACGTTTTAAGTATGTAAGCAGGAAAAACTAATTTATTTTAATGTGTAACAGAAAATTTTCTTTCACTTTTGCAGTAAATATTTACTTTACCCCTGTCTCCGTATTAGAAAAACAATTTTTTAAATATTTTTACCACGCAGTAAAATCCATCGTTCATGGGATGTTCACATTCACCAATTTTTTTAAGCATATAAATAACTTAGGACGGTCGATTTACCAATTTTTTCACTTATTCCTGAATTCAAAAATAATAAACAGTGGTACACTACTAATGGAAATTGTCTACACGCCTGCTCTTTTAGCTGTCGTTAAAATACCTTAGTTTTGTTAATAACATTATGCGTCTAATAAGCTCAAATTAAAGGCTAAATGTTAATTTTATAAAAATATATTCCTAAGAAACTGCAAATTTCGTTGTTTTCGAAAAATTGGAGTAACTCTAGAAATATTAAATATTTTTGAAAGTTTTTCGGCTCATTTTAAAGGTAAGTCACCCTAGTATTTTTCTGAACTGTTAAAATTGTAAAAATCCTAGATTATCCCCTAGGCCTAGCGTCAAACATAATACAAAAATGAAAATAATATCATTACTTATCATAGATTAGTTAATTTTGGTAATAATCATAACACGACACTAGAGTAGAATCTTACGAAAACATTATAAAAATGTCTTAACAATTTAGCAAATGCTATTCAGACTTTCTTTTAAATTGAGCCAAAGAACTTGCAATTTTTTAATTATTTTTAGAGTGCTTCCAGTTTTTCAAAAGCATCAACTTTGAAGTTTTTTTCTTTCCATTTTTTCCTTAAACTTTGGCTTATTAGGTACAGAATTTTATTATCTTTCTTCTGATTATGAGGAAAACAATCACGTTATTCATATTATACAAATAACGTACGTTACCACCTACAATGTTAAAAATGTTCAGAAACTTACGTGACAAACTTGCCTAAAGGTTAAGTAAAAACGTACTGAATTCAGATTAATGCAAAAGTGTATTAGGATTAAAGTTTCTTCAGTATAGTTCTGAATGAAATTTAAAGATTTGAAACTTTCCATTAATACTCCACGCAAGTATTGAATTCTTAGAACCGTTCGTAACTTTAATACACAAAATTGAAACACCCGTACAGGCTTCTTGAGTTTAAGGCAACTGTATTGAATTCGCATTTCAGGTACAGACGGCGTTGAGTCCTATGGGCCCGAAGGGTCCTACCTGGAGAGGTGGGACAGCTCAGTGGAATGAATAGGATCGTGCTTACACTTTTGAATTTGCTTCTATATACAGTATTCTAATGCTATAATATACTATAGAAATAATAGGGAAAATTAGTTTACAATTCCGAATCTTGGAACACATAATTTTCCATCGTTCTATAATTCTATAATATATACGAACTATCTACCGCTACGGAACATTAATAACAAATTTCATAGAAAGAATAAATAATCATTTATTTATAACAAAATGTTATAAAAAAGAACAAATAATAATTTATTGATAAAAATTTATCTATATTTTGAACTACGTTCTAGCAATTAAGTGCCAGCGGCAGTTCTTCGAAAGCACACATTAAAAACGAAATGAATACTGAAACGGGGCATTTTCTTTTAAATATATTCATTTTTACTTCTTAATTTTAATTAAATAAAAAGACTATATATAGTTCTCCTATTTTGCGAATTCAAGAAATACTATTAAACACGATAAAAACTGCTAAAATTATGTACAGTAGGAGTCAGGAATTTTCAGGAATCCAGGTAAGGATATTGAAAGGCCCTTTCAACCCTCCCATGAATCCGCCACTTTTCCGGCAACCAATTAACAAGAGACGCCTAAAATCGGAATTTTCCATGAAATTTTCAGTCAGCTTAAACCCTATGCTCCATAATCTATATACCTGAGTACTGGTTACTTAGAGTCTTAAACCTTAGAGCAAAATTATCATTTAAGTTTCGACCTTTACAGAGCGCACATCAAGCTAACGGGCCAGTGCATATACAAAAGTGCAAGTTTCATAAATTGTGAATAGTGATCTGTGTCAGCAAGAATCGTCTAAATAAACAAGGTAAATCGAAGTAAGATGCAAATATATTGTTTATTAAATTTTAAACACGTCGTTTCGGAAATACACCGTTTATATCATCAGGGAAATCAGTTGTATCAATTATAGTCTAAAAAGTGTAAAAATAATAAACTTATTAAAATTATAAAAAGATAGAATAACCGTAATAAATAAAACACTTACGGATTAGTATCGAAATTCAGTGAACATCTTTAGTTTA
>JAWWLR010000166.1:19654355-19666924 GCA_035041075.1 Acraspis erinacei | reverse complement strand
CAATTTGTTCTTGGGTTGGCATAGGCAAAAAGTTATTAGGTCCTTCGAGCACTCTAATTGGTTTGTTGGCTGGAAAAGTGTATCTTTGAAGTTCAAATATCCGGCACGGATTCCTTCTGGAAATAAGTCGAATAAAACTCAGTTGTTCAAATCCAAAAGGTAATCCTTCGGAAGAAGGAACCATCGTAAGAGAATCTGTACGCCTGGCAGAGGTAGACCTAGACCTGGCACGAAAAGGTGGGTCAACAGGACGAAGAGAGCTCTGAGGAGACTTATTTCTCTGAGATAAAGATGAGGAGGAAGGTCGGTCGTAAGGAAATCCAGGAATAGGATCGCCATTAGGTAAACAGTCGAACTGTGTACTCAACCCTGCAACAAGAATGGATAGGGGAATTATAGTTTTATAAGTCGGTATTTTATAAACCCCTTGTGTAAAGATGTGAAACATTTTAGATTCAGTTAATTTGCGGAAAAGAACGGAAGAATACGAGTTTTTTCAGAGTTTAAAGGGAACTACAGGGTTGAAGCAACTTCGCTTCCTAAATATCTTATAGACGAATATGCCAAGAAACGTCGAAAAACGAACAGATGCTACGTTTCTAGCAGAATACATTTTCGACAGATCGTCATGTATTCTTCGGATTTAAAGGTTTATAGCACATTTAACTCTGTTCCTAAAAAGTATTTAAGAAGCGAAAACTGAAGGTAAGAAAAGTTTCATTAGTATATGGTTCATAAGGTCTTTGTACCTCTCTTTGTTGTCATCACCATGCCTAAATTGCGATAACGAGCATGGTTCGTTTCTAGAAGTCACGGGGAACTATTTCAGGACTGGAGTGCTTTCACTCACGCGGAAAAGTGGTATACCCACCACAGTGGTCAACAAAAAATCTCGAATTTTTATGAATAAGGCCCGTAATTTATTATAATTCACACAAAAATCAATCGTCTGCATTCGTATATACTATAAAGACCAAAGTCAAAGCAAAAGTAAAGATTTAAAAAAACGCTATTTTCTAGCATTACACTATGAGAATTATTCTTGCAAAATTTTATTTTAATAGTTGAATGGAAGTACTCTCAAACCTGGATTCAGCAATCCTCCATTTCATCTTTCCGAGAATTTACGTCTTGCGGTGGCGATGGGTGAGAGGATCTGCGGGAGGATGTGTAGTGCTCACTCAAGCGTGACAATACATAGAGAGAGAGGAGCAAAAAAGAGAAAAAGAGGAGGACTAAATCTCCAAAATTGACATTAAATTCAGGATTGACTGTAGTTCAGTAGTAAGTTAATAAGCTTTCAGTTGATTCCTACGGTCGTTGCTTAACCTATTATTTTAAATAATATATTATTGTAGTATTATATTCACCAATATAATTAAGGATGACTGCCAAGATGCAGACCAGAAAAGAAATGACCCTCATTTTCTCCAAGTAGAGGAAAACTGATTGGTGTATTAATAATAAATTCGGTTAGCAGCGTAGCAAAGGAATATTCCGGTGCTTGACTGTGGGCTTTATGATATGTTCGATATCTGTTATCTCGCAAACTATATGCGTCAAACTGACGTTCTCAAACATTTACATTTTATTAGAGAGAGCTTCAACGTTAAAAATTTCACGATTTAACGCATTAAAGTTGGCGTATAAAATTCGATAATTTTTTTAATTAAAAAGAATTTTTTATATTATGTGTATTACATATGTATTTTATCTTATGGGTATTACATAAATCAAAAAGTTTTTCGTAACGAAATTGTAGATCTTTTTTCGGAAAATTTGAATTTTCGATTTGGCTTAAAATTTGGAGTTTCGACTGATTCTTAAAAATTTGAAAATACTATAACTTTGAGAATTTTCCTTTTATCGAAAAAAACCCTTAGGATCAACTGTTGGTCCCTTTTAATACCATAAATATCCGTGCATAGAATTTTCACATTCAGAAAAACTGTACTCAAAATTTTTCAAAATGCTCTCACTTTTTGAATTTTAATTCAAAATGGCTGGTTAACGAACTCGTACTCTCTTTTAGGACCTCAAAAAAGTGTGCTAAAGATCGATTTGCTTCGCTGATTTTTTCGAGATTTATCGTGTTTAAGGGCGGATGGACAGATAGACAGACAGACGCCATCGTAAGAACTTCTTTTTCGGATTCTCGAAACGTGGAGAGCCGTTAAAAAAATGTGGTGTCAAATTTCGGACAATTATAATACTTTCTCAATCATACATAATGAGAATCTAAAAAGAAATGTATTTTATGAACAGGTCTAATGCCATAAGCAGCAATTACACAAAGCTAACATTTCTTAAAAAGATGAAGACGAATATTTATAGGATTGCTTGAGAAATAATTTATAAATGAAAAAACAAGCTATTTCAGTATTTGATAAGTATTGAATAAATTTAAATTAAATGCAGATAAACATCAAAATTAGGATTTTTAACTTTGATCAATTGCAGAGTTCAAACATATAAATTCAATTTATCGTTTTCACTATTCTTCTAAATGAAACAATCAATTCTGGAAGTTGTTTGAAATTTTTTCAAATTTACCATTATTTTTGAAATTTTTTAAACAAATTCTAAATATCTCTAAAAATGAATCGAATTTTTCTACAATTTCGAGAAAAGCCGGCTTATTATGTGTAGAAAAAAATTTTAATCATTTAGGAAAATTGAAAATGATTTTCATGTTGAAAAATTATTTTAAGAGAATCTTTCAATAGATCTTAAAAGGTTTCTTACAATTTGAACAATTTTAAATTTGCAAATTTGGCAATAATTTAAGAGCTTTTGAAATATTTTCTTTAAAATGATTATTGAAAATGAAAAATTACTTTCGATTTTCCTAGAAATTTTGAGTAAATTAATTTTGATGTAAACTAACGAACCTCAAATGAACAGTCAAATATTGCTAAATATTAAATATCTGTTCTTGTTCGTAATTAGCCAATTTTAAATTGCATGGGTTAAGAATTTGATACTTTAGACTGAACCAATAATTGAAAGTTAATAAAAGCCTTTAATTACGAACATGTTATTATGAAGTTATTTTTTGTGTTCAAAATAGTTTATAAAGTTTCAACCGGGCGTTTACATTTGTTTAATAACTAAAACTGTTGAATAAAACAGTTTAAGCTTTAACGCTAAAACATCGAAATTCTGAAATTTTGAACGGATTTAGACTCGTTTTGTCAAATCCATTATTGTTCAGTTTTTAAAACTTAAAATACAGATCTAATTTAAAAATAATTAGTTTATTTATATTTAAAGTTGACAAAATAAAAATGTTTTTATCAAGAATTTTCAACTTATTAACAATTTTTGAAGTAAAAGTTTTTAAAATTTCGAATCCGGTTTTTCCATGGCTAAAAAAATTTCCGGCCATTTCCCGGTTTCCCGGTCCAGCGGTCAGCCTGATAATGGAGATATTTATTGAATTTTCGACCTAGACATTTTACCAAAGGACCCCGCACCAAATCTACAGTAAATGGCTTTTTGTGAAAAATTCGAAATAAAAATTTTCTGTTTGTATTTTTGAAGGTGCAAACCAAAGATTTGAAAGAAAAAACTAAGAACAATTGAAAATTTTTCGTGATATAGCTGACCTGGAGAATAATCCCTATAGCGTATGATTGAATGTTTTGTCGTACAACTCCGTCTTGAAGCAAATACTTCTGTAAAGTATGAGGATGAGAACTGTTTTACAGATTCAGAAGTAAGAGTTTCATTATTCGAGTAGACAAGCCCTTAGTTTAGCGATTTATAAAGTCAGATAGTCCCTAAATCAACGTTTTGTACCTGAAAATATTCGCTTTGACTCTATAACCGGCCCTACTCGTTGCTCCTGATGGCTATATTCTCGAAATTCGAGGTCCATACTTTTCTGACTCGTGTAATAATAACGCAAAATTCTAAGAAACGAGTTCGAAAGGGATGTGGACGATTTGAGAGACAATTCACTACCGAAGAAGCAAATGCATTACGATTGGCCACCTGAAATCAATTTTCAAGTTCTTCAGTGGAACCTTTGTTATTCCGCATGTTTTAAGTCTTCGACAATTATATCGAATAGGTGGGTCACTGATAAATCGCTATCGTGGATCTATTGTTAGGCAGGATGCGATTGCAAAGATGACTTGAGCAATGCTAGAAAAAGCGCGAGAAGTAAAGATATTGCAAGCTCGAGTATAGAAGCAGACGAAATGCATAGAAGAAATGGTCAGTGGATTCGGTTGGGTGAAAATCAGATCATTGGCTTTCCACGTCGTACGCTCCAGGACTTGCACGATATAACTTTGGGTGAGTATCAAATCCAATTAGTACCATCCTGCATATAAGATAGACTGCAAAGATAAGATGGAGAAGCAGAAGTTTTTCAATTGGATACGTATAGGGATAATCCCGGTATCATGAGTGTCCGAATTTTTCACGCTTCTGTAACGCTAACAAGCGCCAGCTTTGGATAGCTTACAGAATTCCCAAGGATGCCGAAAACAAACAAACTGTCTAGGCTGAAAGTCCGGTTCTTGACTACTATTGTATCTGTAAGTCAGCAGCTTGGAGTCTTGGAAGGTGCGCTCATATTGCGAGTGTTTCGTGGTTTCTTGTTTATGAGAGAAACGAGAAAAATATTCAGTAGCATACAATGCTGCTACTTAAATCAGTGCTAGACGCTGCTGCGAGACTATTGCAACGAAATCCTAATAATGAGCCTGAGATACCAATGGATGTCGAATAAACTATGATCTACAACTTTGTATATAGTGTAAATATGTTACGCTATTAATAAAGGTACTATGAGATTTTAAATTTATGTTATTAATAAGCGCGTCGTGGGTTCGGTTCATGTTTTTTAGGTGATTGCATTTCCCAAGGGTACAATTAAAAAATATCTTGTAACTGCATTTACCTAGAAACAATAATTTCCTACCTTCAATATTTAAACTGTGTAAAACCAACAATTAGTACACATTCCCAAACCTTCTAATCCTTATTATGGAATATATAAATTAAGGATGACGCAAATCCTGCTAATAGATGCTTCCTGTGTAGGTTTTAAAGTGAGTTTGTTGATAAATACATTAATAAAAAATTCTCTGGTACTTTATACAGTATACAATATCGATTTCCTTGGTTTTTTAATCAAGGGATATTCAAACTACCCGTTTCATAAATTCAAATGCCGATCTTGCAAAGAAACACTTTTTGTCTGTATTTTAAAAGGATTTTGTTGGCCAACGTATTATTAAAAAATCTCGCATGCTTTGTCCGTGTATGTTTTAAAGTGATTTTGTATGCCTGAATATTAATACAAAAAATCTGTTGTGATTTATCCTTTGCGAAATGTTAATTTCTCTGCTTCTCTAATTACACCTTTACACCTTTCCTACATACGTTAATATGATATCCTATCCTCATAGATTAATAAGCAAACCCTGTGCGATTTTTGTTATTGATAAATTTCGATATTCCGGATTTAGGGTTCAAGGGATAATAAAAAAGTCCAAAAGTAAATTCTGAGATATATTCTAGTAAGTAAAAGTATCTTGTACATATTTTTAATTTATTTCCTACGCTTATATTTTAATCGGAACATCACTTGTGTTCTTATTCATTGACGAATTTGATTTTTCTGGTTTCAATGTTTAAGGGATGTTAAAACAGTCCTTAAAATTAATTCAAAGGTACATATTCTTGCTATCAACGCTTCCACTACTTATTTGAAAGTGATGTTAAACCGTAGCAGTTGGATAAAACTTTTGTTTCGGTATGCCTGATCTACAAAATGTGAAACGCTTGGGCAAATCTATCAAAGAGCTTTCGAGAAAAAGAAACATATCACTTAAATAAGAATGTTTGTATGAAAATACATCTAATAATGGAAACTTTGACAAGTGTTTCAGAAAATAGTACTAGGGCCGAGGAAATTAATAGAATTTGCGATGTACCCAAGAGCGAAGTGTGCTACGAACCTCGTCTATTATAAAGGGAAACTTTATTCTGACTGTTCAAAGGCATATTAAAGTGAAATTTTGAAGCATTTGTGAAAAAAATATGAAATTTTAGTCTCTCATTTTATTTTAAATTAAAGTTAATTTGCGTATGATTGGGATTCTACCCGCACCACTCTGAAATGCATTTCGATTGCGCGGTTCGGGCCTACTACAATTTCCTTGACTTCTTCCGGGGTCAACGAGGTAATCGTGCCGCTTTCCATGTTTATTTTTGCTCGTTTTTTAGTGTTCTTATGGTATATCCCAAGAAGAACATTTTGAGACTCCAATATGGCAAAGACATCACCATCGGATGCTGATAATACAATTTGTTCTTGGGTTGGAAGAGGCTCAGTTTTGCTCTTTCCTGTGTATAATTTAATTGGTGTACCAACAGGAAAACTGTATTTTCGAAATTCGAATATCCGACGCGAGTTCTCCACAGAAATAAGACGAATAAATTTAAGTTGCTGCAGTGGAAATCCCATAGGAAGCCTTATAGGATTAACCCTGGACCTGGGAGGAGTATAATCTCTTTCCGATGGAGACCTGGACCTTTGCCGAAAAGAAGTCTCGGCAAGAGAAGTGGACTCCATTGGTGAAATTTTGGTGTCAGAAGAATTAGAAGAGCTGCCACGAGGAACGGACGGAATAGGGTCCCCATTCGGTAAGCATTCAAACTGTGAACTTAACTCTGAAAAAAGAGGGTAATACATTTTTTAAGTTAATATTTTGTAAACCCCTTATAGAAATATTGTGAGGAGAGGCCGAGGAAATGAGGATAGTTTGCCCTGGAAAGTTCTTGAAAGCTTGGCCAGTGATGCAAATGAAGGTAAAACGATGCAGAAACAAATGTACAGAATTTTTGAAGACCCCTTATTTTGATGAATGAATCCTCATCATTTCAGATCAAGTTTATTTTCTGAAGAGAACGCAAAGATACGAGTTTTGTTGAATCCGAAGACAAAACTACCAGCGAAAAACAGTTTTGCTATATCAATGTTTTCTCTTTCTCCTGAAAAACATATTTAGGAAGCGAAAAACCTGTAGTGCCTTTTAGGCTTCAAGAAACCTCGTTTTTTTCTAAAAAGAAGCTAAATCTGAAATGATGAAGATTGGCGCCTCAAAATGAACATGTCTTCATGAGGTTTCCAAAAAATCTGTGAATCAGTGTTCAGCGCGAATACCAAGAAGTAATAATTGTTTAACAATTTATGATGCTAAATATTTTTAATTTCTCAAGTGGATTTATTACTTTGGGCAAGTTACTGTTTACGGAAAGACTAAACGTAGCTACAATTAATTAATATATTATTATTATACAATTTTATTTACCAATAGAAGTAAGGATGATTGCCAAAGTGGGAACTAGAAAACAAGCGACCCTCATTCTTTCCAAATAGTACGGATTAGTGTCTGAAGAATTTACACGTATTAAACGAAGAATTTGGTTAACAGCGTAATTGATTATTATTCTTGTGATTCCATATAAACTATATTATTTATACTACAGACATTATCTTCAATGTTTCAGGCGTCACATTTGTTTTAATAAGATAATTTACATCTCATTAGTCAGTATTTAGGACAGCAATTTAATTTATAAATCCAAGTGTTACTTTAGAGCATATTATTGCTAGAAAATATTGACCAAATTGGAAAATCTTTCAAAGAAATTGGTACGATTTTTGCAGCCTGGATAATGCATGGAAAGTCAGTCACTTGGAATTCAGTCACTGAATCGAATTCTGGTATTATGATTTAAAAATTAAAAATGATGGAAACAATATTTCGGAAGACAAAACGAAAATGTTGAATAACTTTATAAACATAGTTTGGACATTTTTGTAGGTCACTGAATCCTAACCTGATTTTTTCTTTATGCAAAAATTGGCGAAATCGAGTATAAAAAATTACTCAGTTTTGAGATTTATGTTTCACAATAATATATGCAACATTTTTAATTGTTCAATTGCGATAACATATTTGGATTCCGCAACCTTAAGAACATAAAACTGATCATTTTCGTAATATTTCTAATATTTTTCATAATTGTTGGGTCTAATATTGCATACGAGATTCTCAGTTTTGAAATTCTGATATCGGATTTAATTGCCCCAACCTTCAAAATGTAAATGCGACCATTTTTTTAAATTTCTTAACAATTTGTCAATTTTTTTACTGTTGAATATTGAATCGAATTGTTAAATCATAAAGCCCTAATAGTAAAACAGTTATTTTCATTTATAAATGATAAAAATTGTATTAGCTAAAACTGAAGCAAGTAAATTTTTTTGTTTAAACGAATTGAATCCGTTTCCCGATCCAACGCAAAGGGTCGTAATGAAAGGTTCGATTTAAGAGAACTCCTAATTATTAGCCCGATGCTATGATGAGGATTTCAACTGGGATTGTGAGAATTGAAATGTGAGAAATAAAAATAGTGGTCCTCTTTAAAAAGATTGAATTCTAAAGAACGAAACATTTTGAGTTTTTTGCAATCTATTTTGTCAGTGTAGTTTATAAATATTCATAAAGTTAGAAGTTCCATAGAAATAAGCTTTACATATCAGTCGAAGAGGTAATGAAGAGAACGCTTGAGAGCGGAAATTGAATGCCTTTTGGAACTTCCCTGATTTCTTCCCGGGTCAATAAGGGAACCTTTACTGTTTCCGTTTTTATTTTCGACCCTTTTCTAGTGCTTTTATGATATAATACATTAAGAAAATTTTAAGTCCCCAATAGTGCAGACACGTCACTATCGGATGTTGATAACAAAATTAGTTCTTCGGTTGGCATAGGCTCACATTTATTAAATCACTCGAGTAATTTAATTGGTTTACCGGCAGGAAAAGTGTATTTTTGGCGCTCGAATATCCGGTGCGGATACGTGTTGGGAATAAGCCAAATAAATCTTAGTACTTCAATTCCATATCCTATTCTGCCAGAAGAAAGGAAGCCCTACACGCAAAGCCTTGCACCTAGCAGGAGGAGACTTGGACCTGATATGGAGAGGAAGCTCTACAGAAGAAATAGTCCTCTCAGATGAATTTTCTTTTCAGATTTAAGTTGTTGCATAGAAACTCTTACAAACCTTTCAGAGGGAGACCTGGGCCTGTGTCGATGGGGAGGCTCGGTAGAAGAAGTTGAATTTATTGGTGAACTTGTTGTGTCAGAAGATTCAGGAAGTCTGCCACTAAGAACCCAAGGTATAGGGTTGCCATTAGGTAAGACCTCAAACTTTGAACCTAACTCTGCAACAAGAAGACGGAATTACATGTTTTTAAGTTGGTGTTTCGTGAAACCATTGTTTAAATTTTATGAAGCATGTTAAAGAAAACGGAGAAAATTTGTCGCCATTGTGACAAGTCATCCGCCATCATCTCAGATTTAATTTATCTGTGAATTTATTTTCCTCGAAGGAACAGAGAAGAAACGTAGATATGCTCGAATTAAGATTAAACCGATAGGCAAAGTGATGACAAGAAAATTAAACCGATCTTCAATTTTTCCAAGTAGAGAAAAATCTGATAAATGTATTGATAAAGAAATTGGTTAATAGCTTAAGATATGAATATTCTGTTGCCTAATTATGGATGATAATATATGTTCTATATTAGACATCTTAAATAATATACGCGTGAAGGTTATTCTTATAAAATATTTACATTTTATTTGAATCAGCTTCAAGGCTAAAAATTTTATGACTAAATGTATTAAAGTTGAGCTAAATATTTCTTGAACTTTTGCCAAAAACTGGTTTAACGACGAAGATCTCGATTTTGAGAAAATTGGCGTAGATTCAAATTAATAATTGCAATCAGATTTACCAGGAAGGATTTATATCATGTTTATTGAATATATATCTTGCTGAATAACTTCCCTCTATGCAGTGATTCAAATTAAGTCAAATTTACCTTACTAATACTCTAGTTTTGAATTAAAATTAAGTTTTTCCCAAAGGTTTTTAACCACATTCTTTATTTAATAATCTCAAGAGCAGACAAAATATGATTGAAAAATTTAATTATTGTAAATGATGCGAGAATCTTATTGAATCAATGAAAACTTTATTCGATCTGAATGAATAGTAGCCATATACTTTTTTGAGATATTCTCTACAATTAAATGCGATAAATTCTGATTAAAATAATTTGTATAGAATTCTCTGAATTGATAAAATATTTTTAACAGTGCCACGTGTAGAACTGTAAAGAATATTTATAAGCATAAAATGTGTCTCGACAATATATCTTTCTTGGAAAACGTATCCATTTGCCGCTTAAAACCCAAGCCTAATAAGTATCATTATCGTACGATAATTTTTATTGTTTTTTGCGCATGTCACGTTATCGTATGCCACGCAAATCAGTGGTTGAATTTTTGATCATATATGGAATTAAATTTTTTTTATTGAGGCTGACTGAATTCTTCACAGACGTTTTAAAATCTCTTTAAAATTGTCACTTCTAAATAAAACTGTCTGATCTATGACAATGAATTCATATGTACCTTTATTACCTTTATTATCTGAAATTACTGCAATACGTTATGAAAACATTATGTAGTACAGAGAAATGCTATAAATTAGCAAGCAGTCAATGTACTGATAAATAAATTATTTAAAAAATACACTATCTAACGTTTTCGAATTGAAAAGAAATATCTTATTCATTTTATTTACAGAAAT
This sequence comes from Acraspis erinacei, assembly GCA_035041075.1. Classification (NCBI taxonomy): domain Eukaryota; kingdom Metazoa; phylum Arthropoda; class Insecta; order Hymenoptera; family Cynipidae; genus Acraspis; species Acraspis erinacei. The sequence goes on along the minus strand of JAWWLR010000166.1, from coordinate 19,656,238 downwards.
ACGTTATGTGGTTTTAAAAGTTTCAACTTTCATATCAAAAGCCATCATTGTTATTTAATTACTCTAATTTTTAAACTACGAAAATTGAAATATTTTTAGTTGAAACATTTGCGAAACTTAAAGAGAACTTACTAGAAGTCTAAGAGAAATTTAAGGCAATTTAAAGAATTTACGGAGTTTACGGTTTACGGGGTTTTGTTTTTATATTATTATCAAGTCTTTTAGTAGGATTTCAAGGAACATGCGAACTTTTCTGGACATTTTAAGAACGGCTTCTGGAATTTGAGCATTTTTGGTAAAGTTATAGGAAATTCTTACCAGCTTCGGAAAATCTTCGCTCGTTTCCGAATCGCAAAAGGCGACTTCCCCATAACATAGAGATCGAGCTCCCCCCCCCCTCATGGTCACCAGAATAGTTCTTATCCCAAAATATGTGTACAAGGGAAGGGAGCACTCTAAAAACGCAGTTCTGTTTCCAAGTCCGAGGGAGCCAATTTGCGTAATCGTAAAGGCCCTCGGGGACAAAAAAATGATAAAAATCGTCTGAGGATATTCAGCACAGTATCCAATAAGAGTTTGAGGATCATCTATTTCAGAAAAGAAGAGGAATCATTCGGAGGTGCAATGTTGAAACTACCATCAAAAAGCTCACTTCCAAATATAATCTCCGAAAAAGCGAATGCGTAATTATTTTCGTCGATGCGACAAAGAGGAAGTGGCCACTAAAGAGTACAAACTGTCCGGGAATTGTCCGGGAAAGAGAAGAAGGGAGAAGGCGTAAGGCTTAATCTTTGTTTCTCTAGTCCCGGATGGAACTCACAGCACGACAAGTACTAGCCCGATTAAAGTCAAATATGCCACGGGCGATCTCACCAGATGAAGATCCTTTGCCACCGCTGCGATCAGAGATCAAGGAGCCTCGGAGAGACAAAAAAAGGCTTACTTTGCGAGTTCTTACGACTGCCAGAATACCCTGAAGATCCTTACTTTAACTGATGGCGGTGTATTTCAAACAAGGATACCGAACCAAGCAGTTTATTTGAGGGGAACTACTATTCAGTATTTACTTTAGTCAGATTCAGCACGGAGAATCGAAGGGAGCTGAGTAAAGTAAGATATCAAAACATCGAATAAGCAGATAAGTAATTATTTTCCCAGCAGGAAAGAACATGGTAGCACGTATAGTCCAGGTTGGGAAGGTAGTTATTTGGGGTGCCAGAAGCACGAGCTACGCAGATCAGGGGAATCCTAGTAGAAAAACCACAGGTAGCTCACCTAGAGCTTTTTTTTCCATCATGAGTTTTTGCCCATGGACCATGCTAAAGTGCTAGATTAGGGAGGCTTCGGCTAGGCCCAGGAGAGTTGTAACGTGGTTTTAGAAATATGCTTAATTGACTTTAAAATAAGCTTTTCTTGGTCTTGCCGAAGCCAGCCATCCGTTTGAAACATCATGCCCAGAAAAGTATTGAAATTATCGTCTAGCCAGGTCCACAATCCCAAGATAAATAAATAGGTCAAGTAATCTTTTTTACAGAAATATGCACTTATACATTAAAGAGGAACCCGACCTAGCTTGGTTAGAAAATAGAAATTTACACATATTCCCAATATTAATAGCTGATCGGAAGCAATGGAAAAACTACAACGTGTGCTCAACACGTGATGAACTGACAGCTCGTAAACATTCAAGCATCCAGCATCGAAGTGTGACAATCTGCTAGTTCTGAAAACATGACGAGAGGGCGAACTCACTTTTGGTAACTCTACTATGAGCTACGAGAGTTACGAGAGGTATTACTAGACCGGTTGCTATGGTAGCGGCGGCAGTGATTCTACTAGTAGCCAAAAGAGGCAGCACCTGCCGATCGCCACGTTCACAGGCG
>JAWWLR010000166.1:19463922-19481500 GCA_035041075.1 Acraspis erinacei | reverse complement strand
AATTATTTATTTAATCTATCGTGCTAAAATATTTAAGAATATCTTGTAATATTAATTAAATTCCTATAAAATAAAAACGGACATTATTTGTAATAAACTCGCGAAAAATTATACCTGGAAAAAGCTTGAGATACCTGGAAAAAACTGGAATTTTCAGAGAATTTTTTTGCAAGATTTAAGTAGAAACTCTTTTAAATTACACGGAATAGGGAAAACTATTTCGGAACGTTTTCGTCCATTTTCCTCATTCAGTGGCTTCGTAATTAATCCCGTTTCCACGCAGAAGAAAAACGAAACATCACTTGAAATTAAAATTAATACACTAGTGTAAATGGAATATAAAGATATTGATCAGAGATTTGATTTTGCGCATTAGTAAAATGAAGACCCTACTCGTGGATAATGCTTTCTTACGTTTATTTTTTTTTATTATTTTTTTTTATTTTATTTATTTTATTTATTTTATTATTATTTTTTTTATAGTTTGAAAATAATTTATATTGATTGAAGACATTGTTTCAGTAAAGTGAAGTGTCTTTATCAGGGGTGTTTAAAAAAAAGGAAATCCGAATCTTAACGTGCATCTTGATTTTTTGTGCCTTTTGGGACAAAAATAAATCTCCTGGAAAGAGAAATTAATCGGATAATATTTAGAGGTTGCTCTGCGTGACGAAGATGTCTGTTTTCAACAGATTAATCTTTTTTTCTCGATAATGGTAGATCATAACGCAAAATTATAAAGAATATAAAAGATGCGTCTCATTAGAATGAATGTTTTTGTTCATAAGTTTTATTGAAATTATACACGGTTAAGAAGATAAATGAAGAACATTTTTACAAAGAAGCATCAATCATCTATCCACTTACTAAGAGGTATCTAAAACATATTTAAATTATTTGTAGGTCCTTAAAAACAATTTACACAAATAAAATTTTGAAAAATAGTGTTTTCGCATATTTTTTAATGTTAAAAATCTCGCAATTTAAAGGTAATTCTTTGTATGATTTCTACAGCGTTTATAATCTTTTCCTTTTCGGAAAATGGCTTACCTAACTGTATTTGATGTTTTATAAACATTGTTCTATCATCACTACTTTAAATTGTAAGATATTAAAAATTTTTCAAAGATCTAAAAATAATGTAAATGTGTATGTAACCTCTCAATGAGTGGATAGATAATTGATGCTTCTTTCTAACAATTTTCTTTATTTATCTCTTCGACTATGCATTATTTTAATAAAACTTAGGAACCAAAAATACTCACTTTAATGAGACGCATCTTTTATATAATTTATAACTTTGCGTTACGATCTACCATTGTCGATCGAAAGTTATTTTTCTGTTGAAAACAGATATCTTCACGATGAGTGACGTCTAAATATTATCTGATTCATTTCTGCTTCCAGGAGGTTAATTTTTAACCTAAAAGGGGCAAAAAAATCTAAGAGGCAATTTAAGATTCGGATTTCCTTTTTTTTTTAACACCCCTAATCTATTCATGAGCAACAATTTTTTTATTTAGAGTTTTTGTTTTTCGCGTATAATTTAACAGTAAAGCTATAAAGATATAATTTTCAGAATTTTGGCACCACAAAAGTAAAAACTTTTATATAGATGTTAACTAACTTTACCTATTTGTGATACTACGAGTTCCGCTAGTTTTGCCCAAGCCATCGTAATACACGAGAAGCGACTATAACAAACTTTTCGTCAAAAAAATTGAAAATTTATCTTAATTAACCGAAGTTTTTCACATTTTAACATCGCATTTATAAATGCATATACTGAAGTTAATCTCACTTGTACATTATGCGCAGGTCTTTGGAAAAGTGACTGCGTATCAATAACCGCTGCTCCCCTGAACTTTTTACTGATAAAAATACAGCAGGAAAAAGAAAACAAGAGAAGTTCAAAGAACTAAAAATAGGTAAACTAAAAAATGAGCATTTTGAAATTATGCTGTTTATCTATTTTTCATTCTTTCATCTTCTTTAAAGTTGGCTAATGTATCGTCATCAGTTAGGTATTTTCACTTCAACCTTCAGCTAACTTCACTTCGTTAAATAGAACAAAACTTTATTTCTGTAATATCTTCGCAATGAATAATAATTACTATCATTTTATTGTTCCATTAAATAGTTCTTAACAAATAAAAACTTTTTCAGGTACACTTCTATAGAAAAAATTAGTTTTTACGAAGTATTGAAGTATTGAGCTCTTTAAAAGATTTTTTTAAACTAAATAAAGTAAATGCATTTAAAAAATGTATTACCGTTACCTATGAAAAATCTACTGTATTTATTTGGTAAAAAACGGTGCCCTTTAAGTGTGAACAAGTACCCCTTGTACCCTATTTTTTATCCCATAAGGACTGTGAGGTTTTCGAAAGAAAAATGTCTAATTCTTAAATTATTGATCGAACTATGTTTGCACAGAATACTACTGACGAGGATTCTATGGTTGTTCAACACATTTTGTGTGTACGAGTGGGAAAAAGGCAGGCGAAGCCTGAGCCAATTCCTGAGGTGAAAATTGAACCTGTTGAAGAAAAGACTGAAGAAACCGACGAGGTAAAGTCTGAAGTAGATGATAAAGAGGCAGAGACAGCTGTAGAAAAGACTGTAGAAACCCCTAGCGAAGAGATAGTTAAAGAAACCGAACCGGATGATAATGAAAAGGTCGAAACGACGGAGAAAGAAAAAAGCGACGACGAAGAAGAAGAAGAAGAAGAGGAAGTTGAAAAGAAAGAAAGTAAGGATGAGGAGGAGGAACCCGAAGAGGAAGGCGAAGAGGATGTGGAAAATAAAGGTGAAAGCAAAACTCCTGCCGTCGAGCCATCGAAGGTTGAAACGAGTCTGGTTGATACGAGTGTGGTTGATACGAGTCTTGTTGATACGAGTCTTGTTGAAGGTAAACCACAAATGGTCGATGTTGACGAGTATTACGTCAAGTACAGGAACTTTTCGTATCTTCACTGCGAGTGGAAAACGGAAGAAGAACTTTACAAGGGCGATAAGAGGATCCAAGCTAAACTAAAGAGGTTCAAGCAGAAACTTCAACAGAGCACTAACATTTTTGAGAATGTATGTCTTATTTATTGTTTTTAATCATTTAAGCAACTGAATTGGAATCTAAATATAAGATTTTTTTATTATAGACGGAAGACGATCCCTTTAATCCAGATTTTATAGAAGTTGATAGAGTCTTAGACGAAGCTACTCATACCGATCCGACAACTGGGGAAACGCTCAGGCATTTCTTGGTCAAGTGGCGTTCTCTTCAATATGAAGATTCAACCTGGGAATTGGAAGAGGATGTTGACCCTGAAAAGATAACACAATTTCACAAGTTCAACAAATTGCCACCAAAGGATCAGTGGAAGGTATTTATTAATATTTGGTCAGGGAAAATACATTATTATTGTAGAAGCATTTTCACGACTCATTTTATTTTCCAGCCAAAAAAGAAGCCGCCTGCTACTGCTTGGGAGAAATTGGACGAGTCTCCAATTTACAAAGGCAACAACAGTCTCAGGCCCTACCAATTGGAGGGCTTAAACTGGTTGCTCTTTTCGTGGTACAACAGCCACAATTGCATACTGGCTGACGAAATGGGTCTTGGAAAAACTATCCAATCTTTGACATTCGTCGAAGCTGTTCACAAATACGGAATTCGAGGACCTTTTCTTATAATTGCTCCTTTATCTACAATTCCGAATTGGCAGAGAGAATTTGAGGGATGGACAGACATGAACGTGGTTGTTTACCACGGATCGTAAGTTTAAAAATCATTTGATAAAAATAGTATTAATTCAATTTCTAAAGGCGAAGCTAGGAAGCTAAACTATTTATTTTTGCACAGGGCTGCGAGTCGAACAATGTTGCAAGAGTACGAAGTCTACTACAAGAACGAAAAGAAACAACCGATCAAAGACCTCATCAAGTTTAATGTATTGATAACTACATTCGAGATAATTATAACCGATTTTAACGAACTGAAAGGCTACAACTGGAGACTCTGCGTGATAGACGAAGCTCACAGACTGAAAAACCGTAATTGCAAATTGCTGGAAGGACTCAGACAATTAAATTTAGAACACAGGGTACTCCTTTCGGGAACGCCCTTACAAAACAACGTCAACGAGCTCTTTTCGTTGCTCAATTTCCTAGAACCCCTACAGTTCTCTAGTAGCGAGGCTTTCCTCAAAGAGTTTGGTAACTTGAGTAGTGAAGGCGAAGTGCAAAAACTGCAACTTCTCCTAAAACCCATGATGCTCCGTCGACTCAAAGAAGACGTGGAAAAATCACTCGCGCCTAAGGAAGAAACTGTTGTCGAGGTAGGTCACTTTTTCTTCATTCGATAACCTTTTTTCTAGTAGAATACTAATTGTAAGCGTATTTTGTTTCACAGGTTGAATTAACGAACATTCAGAAGAAATACTACCGTGGTATATTAGAGAGAAATTTCTCGTTTCTTGCTAAAGGCACGACTTCGGCGAACATTCCGAATTTGATGAACACGATGATGGAGTTGAGAAAGTGCTGCATTCATCCCTTTTTGCTTAACGGAGCCGAGGACCAAATCCAGTTGGATTATAAACAAGAAAAAGAAGACAACGAAACTTATTTCAATGCTTTAGTAAACAGCTCGGGAAAAATGGTGCTTATCGACAAATTGTTGCCAAAACTGAAAGCCAGTGGACACAGAGTTCTGGTATTCAGTCAGATGGTCAAGTGCTTGGACCTCTTGGAAGATTATTTACTTCATAAAAAGTATCCTTACGAAAGAATAGATGGGCGCATAAGAGGAAACTTGAGGCAGGCTGCGATTGATCGATACAGCAAACCGGATTCGGATAGATTCGTCTTCTTGCTTTGCACAAAAGCAGGAGGTCTTGGAATCAATCTCACAGCAGCAGACACTGTAATTATTTATGACAGTGACTGGAATCCACAGAATGATTTACAAGTAGGTTATTGATTATTTAGTGATTTAAACCTCAATTGGTTTTCATTGTTGAAAAATTCTTTCTTTAAATAAGCCCATTTGTTGAACTAATTTTGTTATTTTACTTAACACTCAGGCTCAAGCTAGGTGTCACCGAATCGGGCAGCAAAAAATGGTCAAGGTCTATCGTTTACTTTGCCGTAATACATACGAAAGAGAAATGTTTGACAAAGCTTCTCTCAAGCTTGGTCTCGATAAGGCAATTCTACAGTCGATGAACACTAGTCAGGGTGGCAAAGATCCAGGCAATAAGCAATTAACGAAGAAAGAAATCGAAGACTTGCTGAAGAAGGGAGCGTATGGTGCGATAATGGATGACGACAATGCAGGAGATAAATTCTGTGAAGAAGACATCGACCAAATTCTGGAGAGAAGAACGCAAATTATTACGATAGAAGCGGAGAAAGGGTCTACTTTCTCGAAAGCAAGCTTTGCATGTTCATCCAACAGGTCTGACATCAATATTGATGATCCTGACTTCTGGAAGAAGTGGGCCAAAAAAGCGGAAATTGATACGACCGAAAAGAAAGAGGAGGACGAACTCGTGATTTCTGAGCCGAGACGAAGAACACAGATAAAGCGTTATGGTCATGACGAATCGGTTGTCGACATGTCAGAACTTGATAGTTCCGAGGAAAACAGTGACGATGAAACTGGCGGTGGTTTAACAGGTAGAGGTATGTTCCAAGCATGTGCATGTAGCACTGTTTTTTATTTTTATTTATTACCATTCGCCTCTAAAAATGTCAGACTTACCCTGCATTCAAATTCACCGAGGGGTTGACCACTCGACTTTTAAGTCTACACCCGATTTCAAGATTTTACCAAATTTTCAAAGAAAAGATTTTACAAAGATTCCAAAATATTTAAGAGGTTTTCAAAGAATTCACAAATATTTTACAAGAATTTCAAGATTTCGCAATTATTTCAGAGATCTTCCAATGGCTTTACAAAAAGTTAAACGAAAGGTTGTATATTATATTTCAGGAGTGATCAATCTCTCGACATTCACTTAATTATTTAAATCATGAAAAATCCTGCATTTAAATAGTGCGAGTTTCTTTATCGTTAGTTTTAAAATAGTCTAGATTCAGTTCCCACAGATCCCAATACGTGTATCAAGTCTAGGCCATTAATTTCGGATGAGACGCATTGCCAATTGAATTTTTTGCACAAATAGGGAAGAAGCGACGAGACAAATTCAATAGGAAGACTCGGAAATTCTACGACGAATACGTGCCTCGTGAAGGTGAAGTCGTTTATGGAAGTTGGGCACGAAGCGAGTGTTTCAAAGTGGAGCGCGGCCTCCTCACATTTGGTTGGGGTCGGTGGGACGAAATTTTGCAGCACAGTCAATTCCGCAGAGGGTGGCGTGACATCGATGTTGAGGATTGCGCTCGTGTGATTCTCTTGTACTGCTTGAGATATTATCGCGGCGACGAGAAGATTAGAAACTTTATTTGGGACCTGATCACCCCCCTCGAAAATGGAGAAAAAGTCAAGACAATCCCTGCGAATTCTCCCGGGAGGAATAGTAGGCAGAAGAAGAAGAGTCGGGTCAGGGAAGGGAGAGAGACAAGAGGAGCGATTGTCAACGGCGGGCCTAGTGATCCGAATCACTGGAGTCATGGTGAGAAGTACGATGGTGATATTTTCCTCGAGAGCAATTATAAAAAGCACCTGAGTCGACATGCGAACAAGTAAGTGCTGCCAATTATGAATTAAATATCTTCTTGAAATAGTTCTACCCTTGAAGTAGATCTACCCTACCTGGAAACCCTGAAAAACCTATGTTTGCGAGGGAATTTTTATATACCCGGAAATGTCAGGCAATTTTTCTTAAGTCAAGGAATTTTTTCGAGAACGTACTTTTAACTTTTTTTAAATTGCAATAATAAATTGAATAACACTTTCTGCTGTTTGAAGTCGACTTTTTTTTAATCGGAAGTTCCAATACTCTGTTTTCAGTTGAAAATTGATCGATTTTTGTTGAATATTCATGTATTTTGTTGAAAATTCATTCTTTTTGGTTGAATTCCATTATTGTTTATTAAAAATTATAGCCTTTGTTTGAAATATCAACTAATATATTTTTTGTTACGAATTGATCTCTTATGAATGAAGATTTAATTGCTTGGTTGACAATAAATTTTTTTGTTAAAAATTAATTAGTTTTTTGTTTTCCTTTTTTGAAAAATGAGCTATTTTGTAGAAAATTCTGTGTTTTTGTTCATGCTGAAAATGAATTTTTTTAGTGAAATTTAATGATTTTAGTTATCATGTTTTTGGTTTTAAATCCAACTATTCCAGTTGAAGATTCATCAGTATAGTTGAAAATTCGTCGCTTTAGTCGAAAATTGAACCAAACAATTATTGATTGGCATTTTATCTTTTTAATTTAAAATTCATGTATTTTCTTTAAAATTCGGCTTCTTTGATAAAAATGAATCTTCTATTCCATTTTTGGTTGCTACTTGATATTTTTTCATTTAAAATTCAACTATTCAACTGTGGTAGAAAATTTTATCTGTTTGGTTAAAAGTAAGGCTACTTGCTTAAAAGTTTTTAATTTGCTTTAAAAATAAATTTTTTTGTTTTGTTTGAAAGTAATTTTTTCAACTGAAAATGTAACTATTCTATTTTTGATTGAAAACTGACCTTTTTCAGTTCAAAATTCATCTCTTTGTTTAAAAATTTATCTTTTTCTGTTGAAAATTCGACTATTTGATTACAAATTCATCTATCTGTTTGAAAATCCAAATTTCTACTTTAAGAGTTAGGAATTTGAAGCGGTTTAAATTGAATTTAATATAGTGCCCACGTTATTTTACCCAAATATGCACTCCATTTTAATTATATGTAGATAAAATAAAAATGTTTTTGTATTTTTATTAGAATTCATGGATTTTAGAGACTCTCAATAAATTATTAATGATGTTTTTATCATTATTTTCTTATTCATTTAATCTATCGCGCTAAAATATTTAAGAATCTCATGTAATAGTAATTAAATTTCTAGAAATCAAAAAGAACATTATTTGTAATAAACTCTTGAAAAATTATACTTGGAAAAAAGCTGAAATTGTCAGGGAAATTTTTTCCAAGATTTGAGTAGACACGCTGAATACAATTACTAAATTGATTTTTCGTTGCAGAGTTTTGTTACGGGTAAGAATGCTGTATTACATCAAGCACGAGATCATCGGAGACCTGGTCCAACACATCTCGGATGGTGTTCACGTGAGGTTAGTGAAAAATTTAAATGTGTTAACGCTTTTTACGATTTAAAAATCAGTTTCTCACCAAAAATCATGCACTTACATACGTTCTTACGCAGCTTCTAGTTGCATGTGCAATGTATTTGTTTATCCTGGGACTTGTACATGGAATGCTCATAGAGCTGTCCGTCATTTACCCTTGTAGCTATACGTAAATGACGCTCATTACTGGCCCTGTGCTACTAATAATAAGACTAGTTTCATCCTCACCTTATCATGCGCGAATTTATTATTAAAAAAATACGTAAGACTCTTCGCGGCCTGAAGGGGTCGTCAATGGTGTCACCGAATGAACATGGTAAGAGTCGGAAGCAGTGCACTGTGTCAGGGGGCAGAATTCATGTATCTGATCCAACCTTGCACTTGGCGATATTAATTCTTCAATATCCATCAAAAGAACTAAGTTTTATTTCAGATCCTTTAAGGAAGATCGAGTGTGGCGAACATCTATCTTGATCCTCCTTTGCTTTTTCTCTTTTTCCTCGTTTTGGACTTTGTGAAATTGGGTTTTCATGTCGCCAAGTCTTTTCAAAATTTAAATCAATACTGAGTTAATTTGGACTCTCACTTGGATTATTATGGATTATCAATTGCCAAATTGTAAATGAAACCGCCCCACAGTGCGTTGCGGATAAATACTCCAGAATTGGCAGACCATCCAAGGAAATGGTGGGATTCTACGGCAGACAAATCCCTAATTGTGGGTTGCTACAAACACGGCTATGAGAATTACGACCAGATGAGGATCGACCCCGCGCTTTCTTTCATTTCAAGCTGTCCTCCCCCTTCCCAGATTCAGACCACTCAATCAGTGTAAGTACACATTGTTTTCCCTTTTTTTTTAATTTATTTTTTATTATTTTTACACGTACTTTGCCCCCTTATCTCGTCACTAATTGCATGCCGATATATAACGCTTTACATTTTTGCTGGTACTGTTGAGAAAATAAACGTTTGAGAATATAACTTTTGAAAAAATTGAGATTTCACAGATCCAGCGGAAATCAAGTTGCTTTGCATCGATGTTTACACATTTCACACTAACTCTAATTTTGCTTTTCTAGATTTAAGGATGCTTTTCTATTGTTGGGAAATAGTTGTTTGTCAATTTTTTCAGAGGATTGGTGGGTTCGCTGAAGTGGATAAAAAATTACTTTTCTGGGGCCGTAACGAAAATAAAAAGATGCTAAAACATTTCGTTTGTGAAAACAAAATTAAAGAAAGTCTGTTGTTTTGTCTAATGCAAAAAAAAATTTAGTAACGGTCATTGCTTTTTTCAGAGGAAGCCAATAATTTCTGTAAGGGAGTACTTATTGGTTATTTCGACAGCAATTTGAAATTTACTTTACGAAATGTGCACCTTCAAAATCTTATTAATTCAAAACATTTGTAATCTTGTGATATTGAAAATTTCCAAGTTTGTAGATTTGTTGAATTTTGAAAAATAAAGTAATGTAGTTTCTTCGAGTCCTCGAAATTTCAAGCTAACATCGATAAACAAAAGGGCACTTTAGTAAAGAGGATTATATTTTAACCAGGGAGGAGAGCAGTTTAGAGAATGAAATCGAAGAAGGCGAATCCTCTGGAATGATGAAGGACTGCAAGGACTTGGATAAATACGGTAGAGTAACTCCAGCAGACTCGCCAGCTATTTCCAGCAAAGCTGACACGCCAGTTCCCGAAGCTGGCAGTAGTCACGATGGCAACGAAGGTATCATGGAAGATGAAAAGAGTTGGCCCTCAGTTGTCGATCTTAATACTCGTCTGCGTCGAGTAATCACCTCCTATCAACGAAGTGTTAAAAAAGAAGACGTAAAGACATTTCCAAAAGGTAAAATGGGAGAAGGAGAAACCAGCAATCATCAAGGGACTATGATGGAACCTCCTTTGAATATGCAAGGCTGGGATTTACAGCAACTCGCTATGTACTTGTTGGTAAGTATCACTTTACTCTCAAAGAATCTTTTAGTTTATCATGAGAGGTTGGCCACTCAACTTTGAAATGTCCAGCAAATTACAAAACATTTTTATAACAGAATGTTTCAAAAGATTTTGCAAGGATTTCAATGCTTTCAGATGATTTCATAGAAATATAATTTTCGTCTTTATATTTGCAGAAAATGGAGAGGAGGGAAAAAATGGAAGCGATGGTGAAAGAAAGGGAACGATCTCGTATCGAGGAGCAGAAAACGAAGTGGACTCGGCGAGAAGAAAGCGAATTTTTACGTGTAGTTTCTACCTACGGAGTCAATTACGATAGAAAGAAGGCACAATACGACTGGACGAAATTCAAAAGCATCGCTAGGTTTGACAAAAAGACAGACAACGACCTCACGGATTATTACATGTCTTTCAGAGCAATGTGCAAGAGGGTTTGCAGTACAAAACTCAACGAGGACGAAGGTGCGTATCCGACAAATATTTAAACTTTGAGTCTTCTTTCTTATTTTCGTCTTTCAAAAATTATTAGATTAGAATCCTGATTTAATTAAAAATTATTAAATTTTTCCTTTCTCGAGCTCAGAGTCTTGTAACCTTACAGATTCAACAGAAATGACACTGGACCACATAAGTCCGACCAAGGCGCGACAAATTCTCGAGCGAGTCGACCTCTTAAGCAAAATTCGAGAAGATATTCTCTCGCATCCTCACTTGGAAGAGAGACTTTCGCTCTGTCAACCCTCAGCAGATACACCCGATTGGTGGCAGGCAGGAAAGCACGACAAAGAACTTCTGCTTGGAGCTGCAAAACACGGATTGGGTCGAACCGACATAACAATTCTCAACGATCCTGATTTCTCTTTCCATAAGATCTTGGGCAAGAGTATCTATAATAGTGTCCAAGCAGCCAAGAATTTCGATAAAGTAGAGAAAGCAATTAAAATAGAAAACCGAGAAGACATCCTTAAATTTGACAAAGATGAGATCCTTGTGAAGCTCGAGAAGGGTGAAGGAACTTTAAAGATCGAGAAAGTCGGCATCAAGAAAGATAAAGATGCACATTCCGCAGAGAAAAAATCCGAAACCTCCAATAGTGATAAAGGTCAAGTAGAGTTGACACTCGTGAAGGCCGAAAATTTCGCAGAAAGTAAAGTGGAGGATATTGTGGCTAATAATGGATTGACTATCACTACTGTTAAAGCAAAGTCTCCTGAAAAAGAAATACCTGCGAAGGAGGAAGTTGAAGAAGAAAAAACTGCCGAGCCTTCAAAAGAGGAAGAGAAAGAAATTGAAAAGGAAAGTGAAAAGGAGAAGGAAAAGGAGGAAGATACAGTTCCAGAGGAGATGGAAATAACAGCTGAAGTTGAAGAGGAAACTAAAGCAGAAGAAGAGAAGGTAGAGGAGGCGGAAAAAGAGGAAAAGGAGGAGTCTGAAGATCAAAAGGAAACACCGGCTGTTGAGAAAGAAGTAGAAATGGAAGTAGAAGAAAAAGAGAAAGAAGTCGAAAAACCTGAAGTTCCAGTCGAGGCGATTCTCAAAGAGGATGAAGAGAAGGTAACTGAAAAAGAGGAAGTCAAAGAAGATGCAGTAAAGGTCGACAGCACTGATGAAATTCTTAAAGAAACGAAATCTGAGGACACAACCAAAGTTGAGGAAGCTCCCAAGGACGATCCTAAAGTTCCAGAAGAAAAGGAGGTCGAAACTAAAGAAAAGGCTCCAGCTAAAATTGAAGACAAATGCAGTGTTCAAGCTGCCGAACTCAAGGCCATGTTCCCTGACTTGGAGGTCATCCAGCCTCTTTCCAGATTAACGCAGATCGACACGTTTGTCCTGAGAGATAAAACGATCGATTACAGTGAACCTACAGTCGCTCAACTGCTTGCCCATAGCTATCAATCTTCGATCAAATGGCCCAAGGAACACGCGATCGAAGCTCGTTTAAGGCACATCGTTCACGCAGTTGAACATAAAGAATGGCCCGTTTCCGTAAACTTTACTGCAGGTGATGAAACGGAGATTATTTCGAATGAGAAGGACAATTCGGAAGTAATCACAATAACAACTGATCATGGAGTGTCACGATCTCTTGCTGCGGCGAACAATATTTCTGCAGCGAAGAAACGAAAGAGGCACATTGCTATCGACGTGGAAACTGAAAGAGCAAAGTTGCATGCTCTGCTTAACAGTAGTCATATGACTTCACAGCCTCCGACTGCTCTCAGCAAACCGAATCTTTCGAGTTCCAATTGGGAAGCGAATGACGAATCTCAATCTGAAGAATCGAGACGATCGACTCCAGTACAACCACCACCGGCTCACCAGCACACAAGGGCTCCGGCAATACCTTTTGATCTGAAGTACACCGTGCCTGGCAAAACGACTGTCATCCCCGGAACTTCGAGTACTTTGACGCCCATCGATTTGTCCGCTGGGTATGTTTTATTTTCATCATTTATTTTCAATTAAGGTAATTATAAGTTGTCAAACAAATTTTCTCTGACAATTAAGTTGGATAAATACTCCAAACTTAAAATTCAATTTTTCCATTCTACTCATAAAATATGTATAGAGTTTTCGCTCTATACTAATACTTGCTTTTTTGATAGATGTATTATAGAACTAAAAGATATTTAGTTTTAATATTTATTGAGTAAAATGTACAAATTGAATTTTAGAATCTGAATTCAACATCCTTAACATTTAAAAATTTCGCAATCACAGTAACATCTTCTTTGTTGAGAATTAAATTATTAAATATTTTATTTTAAAAGTAGAACGAAAATTAATTTAAATTTAAAAATGCACGCTAAAAAGGATTTCCGTATTCCGGTTGGCCCTATTTACCCGTATCCAGATACTTAATATCTTGGTAGTATATTTTGATTTTTGATTTTAATATTGAAGTTTAGTATCGCAATCTACAGCCGAGCCTACTTTAATTTTTGGGATACTACCACTTTCAGATTGTCAAATTCGGCATCCGAGAGAACCTAGATAATTTTTTTTGATCAAACTTTTTTCGCGTAATTTCAGCACTACTTCATCTCACGGGTGGTCTTTCATTTCATCTTTAAATAGTGATTTTGATTTTACAGAATGCTTTTTCGCTCCTCTGAAAAATTCCCATTTTGTTGGTTATCTTCTAGTGTACTGCCACCCTTCAAATGGCTATTAATAGCAGATATTTCTACTGGTAAAATTTTGAAATATCACTTTTTATTTTTAGGGCTCCTTTTTTAAACTGCTCTGCTTGTTTCTATCTGTACTCGAGGTCTATTATATTAAGAAAAATTAGTATAAATTCCGCTCCTAAAAATTTAACTCTGGCATTTTTGAGAGTATACACAATAAACTTTAAAACAGAATTCTCACTGTCCCGATGCTGAAAATCTAAATAGGGGATATGTCCCGGGCCTCATTCAGCACCTGAACTTGAAGCCCCGTCATGGCATGTTTCACACATATATAAAACCTTAAATAAAACTCCATTTTTTAATAATAATGTTGCGAATTAGACTACCAGAATTTTTACGAATAGGTCAAACTTTTTGTTGGGTCCTAGACTTTTTCAAACATGAAGATTAATTGAAATTAAAAATTGATAAAACTCACAGTCAGACACAAATCTATTGGGTACAAATTGATCTCACAAATACTTATAAAAAAGACACATTTGATATATTTTGTGCCTGATTAAAATAAAGCAGTTAAGTTGATTAAAACATTCTAAGCTAAAGGTTATTAATCCTTTTTTTATAATAAATAAAAAAATCTGAACTCTAATTCAATGATTTTACTCGAAGATCAATTTCAAGGTAATAGAATATAAAGTATTATGAATGTATTAGTACTGCATAAAAGAACAATAATAATTTGCAAAAATAATTAACTTCAAAGGTTCTTCACATTGAGGAAAAAGTTCGACGATAATACAATAACAAATTATAGGAAAAATCATTCTAACCCAATGATCCAAAGAGCACCTGTTCGCGAATACTTTTATTGCTATAAAAAGAGTTTATTTCTCTGCAGTCTTCCGTGATGTTTAGAATGTTTAGTCTCATAGAATTATGATTAATATCTTATAAAAAAAGAAGGGGTATACAGAATTAGATCGCCCACCAAGAAAAGACTAGACCTAAGCTGAGCTACGAAATAAAATGGTGAGAATTAGTCTTTAAATAAGGCTATGCACCTTAATTAAGGGTCACAACGTAATTTCATATTTAATTACAACTTTCCTCCGTATCGATCTTCGGACCTTTCATCCTGCGACTTTATCGGAGGCAAGAGGGACTTTAGAAGGGACTTACTATTTCGCGGATTCCCTCGTCGAGGCGATGGCAGCTCCTTCAGATTCTGAAAATAGTACATTATGTATCAAGGGCGGGAAGAAGACGATTTGCGCGAGTGCGAGTTGTAGCTGGACCGAGTTATCCCGAATACACTAACCTCCTTTTTCAAAAACTAACCTCCATAATTCATTAATGTAATCACTAAATAATAAAATAGATCATTTTGTTTGTAAAGATTTCATATTTAATTTAATACGTTGTAAATAATAAGAAATAATATCCGAATATGACTATGGATAAAAATATATATTTTTTTCAAGTTATATTAAAAAGATCAAGTTTTGTGCCACGCACTTGGTATTATTAATTGGCCTTTAGCGTGCCAACATCTTGGATTTTCCCCATCCAACCAAATACCTTATTAGGTATTTATCATTTTTTTAAATCTGAATAAAAAATTATGCTTGAAAAATGATTTGTATGCTTCATTAATTCTTCTAATTGGAAGACTTTCAGTAAAAAGAATAATTGAAATTCAGGAACTCGAGTTTCTTATATTCTCTTTTATTTATTCCTTGAAAATCTCATTTTTGTAAGGAAAATTGCGCTGTACTTAGTGATATGGAGTGTGAGTCCTGAATTCATTAAAAATTAGAAATTCTAATTCAAATAAGGCTTTTGATTTAATATACTATTAATTGCTGATTTACCTGTTTTCAAATTCCATCAGTATCTTGAAGATCTTGATAATCCTAAATGGCACAAAATTGTCTCTTAAAATCAGGCATAGGCTTCGAAGAAAAATATTAGAATTGGATTTTGAATCATGTTTAAAAAGTAAATCAGAAATTATAATTTTTATTTGATACAAAACTAATTCTTGAAACTTGAATATTTTTACTTGAAAAAAAACTTGAATCTAATCCATGAGTATTTGAAAATTTAAGATAGTTGTATCAAAAATAAGAGATGTGAAAAAGCAAGAGTTTTTCGATGATTTTAAGAATCAAAACACTATTATTGATTATGTAATTTCAACAACAAAAATTATTTTGTTTAATTAACTATACTTGAACATTATTTATTTATTTTAAAAATTGGAAACGGAATAGTTGCAAGTAATGTTTTCCTCGAAAAAATAAGCCATGATTGATTAAAATTAAACCATTTTTTAAATACTGGTAAAAAGTGACAATAAGAAAAAATTAAATTTTTAAAACTACTGCGAAAATAATTATTTTTCTTAAGTTTTAATCTTTTTTCATTAAAATCACAGTTTTTCTTCCATAAGACATGACTGAATAAGAAAGTCTGCAATTTTTTGAAATAATTCCTCATGACACTTTGTAGAAAATGATCTAAAAAAGAGTCTTTACAAATATTTTGTATTCTCATGATCAAATAGAGATAATTCCAAATTGTAATTTTTATTTGATTCCAATCTAATTTTTAAGGGTCGAATAGATTTGCCTTGGCACAAACTTTAATCCATGAGAATTTCAAAATTGAAGTAAAAAATGTATCTGCAATTTCTTTAAATAATTCCTCATAAAATTATAATATAGAGAAAATGATCAAAAAAGCACTTAAAAGTATTTTTTATGATAATAAAGATAATTAAAAATACACTTTATTTTTAAAAGAAAATGTAGTGGGATTTTCTATTATAGTACAGATTTATGCTTTGATTTTTGATTCAGAGCCCTGATATTTGAGCGGTTTTGCTTTTATTTAATTTTACAAAGAGTAATTTTTAATTTGTCGATTTTAAACCTTTGTAACATTGATAAATTTGATAACTTTGAATTGAAACAATTGAAAGGCAATCTAATTTAACAATAAAGTTAATAAAAAACCTTTTCAATTGTTTTCATAAATTTCCTATTATTGCAATTAGACACATTTTTCATTAAAATTGTCGACACGTCGGCAGAAAAGAATAAGAATACGATACCCAGATAATATTAATAATTTACTTCAGGTTGTATTATTCAAATATTCCAAGTTTACTACTGAATATCAGGAATTATTTGTCTATTTGCTCGTTTTATAAGTTTTAACCTGTATTCCCGAGTGGGCTAATTATTGTTGAACTCCATACAAAAATCTATCAAATACCTCCACTTACGAAATTCGCAGAGTAAAAACTCACAATCGAAATTCGCAAAATTTCAGCCTTTGTCCCAGAAAATCAGACATAGTCCAGATACACAGAATCTAATGTTTCCCGCCCGAAAAGTTCCACATAATTTTCAAGAAAAGGCCATTTAAAGATTGTCGGCTTGCATTAACAAGTGTCAGAAAAAGCAAAAAAATATTATTTAAATTCACTAATATGTTGGTTATTATTTTATTAATTAAAAAGACGAAACTTCACGCTTTTTACAAAAAAAACCCGACGCAAATTTCGAATTTTCACAGTAACGGCCATATTAAAATTTGACCGTTCAAATTCGAATCTCGATTGTCGAAAATCTTATAAAATCCACCTAGATTTTTCGAACCCTTTATAAAATTTGGACCGCTACTGATTTCTTCACTCAATTCGAATCAAAATTTCAAAATCAAAACTTTCGAATTAAAATCGCGCAGTTCGAAACTTCTTCTTCTGATGAGGAAAGCGCGCGCGGCTACTAGTTTTGACATGCATCCCAACCGACAAATTGAAATTCTTGGAATTTGAATATGAATTTTCAATTTGCGGTTATTTAAATTACTCTTCCCGTTTTCACCTGAAAATTTTCCATTTATGAAGAGAAATGTTTAAGAATACCAAGTAGAAGATCAAAACTCATTTTTAGCAATAAATTTAACACAATTTTGGAACTTAATGCTGTTAATCTGCTTTTAATATGACCTCCAAGAAAACTAAAGCGCGTTCGCAACTATCTCAAATGTATGCGCAGGAGAATTTAAATGCTCAAAGCTTAATTCTAATTTATGTACAGTAGAGAATTTTAGTTTTTGTATAAAATTTAATTAATGTAATTGTTACATTAGGGAAAAACTAACCTCAAATTGATTTATTCCGGAGTTTTACATAATTCTAGAATTTA
>JAWWLR010000166.1:19445851-19461642 GCA_035041075.1 Acraspis erinacei | reverse complement strand
TCATCAAAATCATCATATGGACCGTATGGATCAGAATCAACAGTCATTAGGTCAACATCAACAACAACAACATCAGCAACAGCAACATCAGCAGCAACAGCAGCAGCAACAACAACAGGCCTATAATTCTGTTCACGCATCCTCCTCGAGTCACAGAAAGAGTTACGAGGCGATGATTGCCGATATTAATAAGGTTGCGGAATACTCTTCGAAAATAGGATCTTATTCTCATGAAGCTAAAGTTAATAAGTGGCTTGCGGAACAAACCGCGATGTCGGAACAGCTCAATGCTGAGTATCTGAACGCTCCCAGAAGAAGAAGGCCACGTGTTGATCCATCAGCGCTCAACTGGAAAAACCTCACTGGAGAGGAAAATGTCGCGGTTATGAATCGATTGACTGGAAAGAAGGTATTTTTTTATTTTTACCATTATAACAGTCCTCGCACTCATGCCACTATTGACAGTTTTGGACCCTTTTCAATGATGCTACTATTTGGAAAAGATGACACTAACACGAATACTTTCTCAAATTGCTCGCTAGTGCATCTATTTTTTTCACTTTGACGTTAAACATAAATTCAAACTTATTTGCTGATTGGCGAAATTCTACGGGAAAAGATTTTTATTTAAAAATTTGTTTAACAATTAAGACTAACAACAGTTGTATCCGATATTAGATGCTGAGTTTAAGAAGTAATCCAGAATTTTAACAACAGTTTTTATTTTAAAACCAAAAACAGTTCTAACACTGACTGGAATTGTCAGGGAATTTTTATATACCTGAAAAACCTGGAAATGTCAGGGAATTTTTTCGCAAGCGTGATTAATTTGTTTAAATTGCAGTATTAAATTCAGTAAAAATAATCCTTCATCTGTGAAAGTAGCTTTATATTACTGTATTCAATTCAACTATTTTCTTGGAGATTTACCAGTTTGTCGGCAATATTTTCTCTCTTTTGACAGAAAAATCTTTCATAGTTAAAAATTCAATTCATGTCGAAAAGTCGTCTTTTTTGGTTGATTTAAACTGTTTTTGATTAAAAATTGAAATCTAAACTACCACATTATTCGTTCAGAATTAATCTATTTTGGAATGAAAATTTTAATTCTTGGTTAAAAGTTAAACCCTTTTATTATAAACTAATTTTTTTTAAGGTTCACCATTTTCATTGAAAATTCATCTATTTGTTTGAAAACTTACCATGTTTGTTGATAATTGGTTGTTTTCTTTGCTGAAAATTAATTTTTTACTGGGAAAATTGAATTATCATAGTTAAAACTTCAACTATTTTGCTTAAAATTGTTTTTTTTTAATTATTTTTTTAACTGTAAAAAGTAATTATTCCAGTTGAATATTCCATCGCTTTAGTTAAACATTCTTCTCTAGCTTAACATTACTTTTTTAAACTGAAATTTAACTATGTAGTTTTTTTGTAAAACTGATATTTTAGTTGAAAAATCGTAATTTTTATAGAAATTAATTTCCCTTGCTGAAAATTCACCTTTCTGGTTTCAAATTCAACCGTGCAAGTTGAAGATTCATTATTTTAGTTGAAATTTCCTGATTTTATTTGAAAATGTACCTTTTTTTAAATTAGAACTTTTGAATTTTTGGTTGAAAATTGATATATTTTAGTTCAAACTTGAACTGTTGTTTCAAACTGTATCTTTTTGTTGAAAATTAATCTTTTTGGTTTAAAATTCAACTATTCCAGTTGTCCATTGATTATTTTAGTTAAAAATTCAAGAGTTTGGTTCAAAATAATTTCTTTAAACTGAAAATGTAACTTCCATTTTTACTTAAAAACTGATCTTTTTTAATTCAAAATCCAAGTTTTTGGGTGAAAATAATTGTTCTCTTTTTTATTTCAAAATTCAAATATTTTATGGATAACTCATGCATTTTGATAAAAAATAGGTTTTTTACCGAAAATAGATCTTTTTTAATTCAAAATCCAAGTTTTTTGGTGAACATAATTGGTCTTTAGTTCCAAATTCAAATATTTTATGGATAACTCATGTATTTTGATAAAAAATAGTTGTTTTTTTGTACCGAAAATTAATCTTCTTGTTCGAAGATACAGCTTTTTCGTTGAAAATCCAAGTATTCGAATGAACATTAATTAATTTCTCTTTTTTGGTGAAAATTCATCTTTCTGGTCTAAAACTCAATTATTTCAATTAGATTCATCATTGATTGAAAATATAACTATTTAGTTGAAAATTAATATATAATTAATATATTTAATAATAATTTAATAATTAATATATATATATATATATATTTTTAATTTTAAATTCCACTATTTCGTTGAAAATTTGTATTTTTTAGTTTAAAATTCAACTATTAGGTTGAAAATTTATCTTCTTGATTTGATATGTATCTATTGCAGATGAAGGTTTATAATTTTCATTGAAAATTCATTAGTCTGATTGAAAGTTTGCTTTTCCTGGTGGAAAATTAATTATTTTAACTAGAAATTTAACTATTCCATTTTTTTGTTGAAAACTGATCGTTCCTAGTTCAAAATTCAACTATTTGTCACTTTAAGAGACAAATTTAAGAAATGAATTGTTGTGTTTTTAGTAATACCTAATTATTTAATTAATCGATGGTGTTTATATATTTAAAAAATATCTTGTAATATGAATTATCAACGCTTTCTAAATGAAACATATCAATTGAATCCTTAAAAACTGAAAAAACACATTATTTATTATAAACTCGCGAAATTGTATAAATATTCCGAGTTAATTATTTAAAAAATTCAAAATATTTTAATGCCTCCATACTGTTAAAAATTATACCGGGAGAAAACTTGAGATATCTGGGAAAACCCTGGAATTGTCCGGGAATTTTCTTCGAGGATTTGAGTACACACCCTACCCTGTTTAACACATCAAGATATTCACATGATTTCAGTGTATTTATAGGAGTTTTACGAAATCTGCGCGACAAGATTCCAAGAGATTTAAAAAATTGTCAAGGATTTTACAATGATATAAAAGTATTCCAAAGCTTTCAAAGGAAATTTTAAGGAATTTATAGAGAACATTAGGCAATAAATTAAAGCGTATGAAATTGTGAGGGTCTTTCAGGGGTTTCTACATATTTCATGAGATTTTATGTAATCACAGAGGATTTTGATAATTTAAATATTATTAAGTGGATTGTAAAATATATTAAAAATTTCAAGTTATACAGGATTTTAAAAGAGTATTAAAGGATTGCAAAGATTTCAAAGGATTCTAGATAATTTTAAAGAATGTCCACAGAACTTTTGGGAGTAGATGAAAGGGAATTAAATTTTAAGGGTCTTTTAGGTATTTCAACAGATTTCAAGGTGTTATACGAGATTTCACAAGATTTAAGGAATTTTAAAAGAGTATTGAAGGATTGCAAAGATTTCAAAGGATTCTAGATAATTTTAAAGAATTTCCACAGAACTTTTGGGAGTAGATGAAAGGCAATTAAATCTTAAGGATCTTTTAGAAATCTATAATTCACAGAGTAATTAATCTTCGAATTTTTTCCAGGTAACCGGAAGTAAAGCTCCGCAGTTGAAGCGCCTAGGACAGTGGCTCATGGAGAACCCAATGTTCGACGTGGATCCAAAGTGGGCAGATCTCGTAAAAGAACGTGGCAATCTTCCACACGATCTTCAAAAGAGGCTATCTGGTTCTGACAGAGGTGGTGGAAGCAACAAAGGCAAGAGTCCCGGACGACCACCAATGATGCCGAGTCCTACAAGCCAGCAGTCAAGCCAGCATCAAGCAAATCTCGCAGCCACATCAATGGCTTCCAGCCTAAACTTCCCCTCTCTTTCAACCATCAACCGCTCTCTTCTCTCTGGCCTCTCTCTTGGCAACTTCGACCCCAAGAACAACCCTCTCTTGATGCCCTTCGGTGGTTTACCCAACCTCGGCGCTTTAGGAGGTTTAGGAAACCTTGGAAACTTGAGTAATATGAGTCTCACGAACTCGCTCTTTGCAAACCTAGCCGGTCTCGGTTTGCCCTCATTAGCCGGAATGGAAGCAGCACTCGGGGCAACTGCAACCAGCACAGCAGACACGAACGTTGTAACTTCTGTCAGTAGTAATAAAATGTCGACCAGCACCAGCAGCTCGAGCAAATCTCGTACCAAAATGGAACCTCCAACTAGTAAATCATCAGCTCCATCAACATCAACCGCTTCAAGCCTACCGACAACGACACCCTTCCCTTTCTTCTTCCCGAATCCAAGCCTCTTGTACACTCCGCTAGGACTCGGGGGACTTAATCCCTTCTCGATGCAACCCGGAAGTGTCTCCTCTGCTTACGAAAGCCTCGCACAATGCGGCCTCCTCAATCCACCCACGTCGAGTGCCTCCACTTCCTCCCGGAAGTCCACATCGGCCTCGACTTCCAGTTCCAGGCGAGACCCTATGGAGTCTATGAAACGCAAGGAGGCAGAAAAGAAATCTAGATATCCCACCGACGTTGGCATCAGTCTTCAGCAATTTGCTGAAAGTCAGCACAACGAGGAGAGAAGAAGAAGTGAATCTGCTCAAGAAAAACGGGATCAAGAGAGACGAGAAGCGGCGGAGTTGAGCGAAATTGCAGATCTCTCTGCGAGAATCGAGCGCAAAAGTAAGGAGCAGGAAATGAAGGAAGCTCTTGAACAATTGAGTAGAACCAGCGCCGAACTTTTGACAAGGAATCTTGAAGAAATACAGCGACCTACGAAGAGAGGCCGCAGCTCTGATCGTCAAGCTCCTGAGCCACCTCAAATTCATCAACCTCAGTTTCCCGCTGCTTTGGAAGTGACTCTCGAGCCTGTTTTGAAGAAGTCGAAACCTGAAGCGAAGATTGAAGTGAAGCCCGTGGAGAAGAGTGAAACTAAAAGTCCGGAGCCAAGTCCAGAGATTAAACCCTCGTCAAAAACCCCCGATACGAAAGCTGAATCGAAAGTTTTAGAGGTTGAAACTAGCTCGAAAGAACCGGAGGTAGAAGCCCCCCCAAAAGTTGTTTCTCCACCTCCTGTTCGTGAACCATCACCTCCATCAGCTCCAGAACCTGTGAAACCACAAGAAGAGCCTAAGGAACAACCTCAAGAAGAAAAGAGTTCAAAAAAGAATGCTGCCAGCAAAGAGGAACTTGCTGAAAGTTCCAAGCCAGACAGTCATAAACCTGAAACGCAGAAGTCTGAAAGTCAGAAAGCTGAACCTCAGAAGTCTTCTGAGAAACCGCAAGAGGCCGCCGAGGAGGAGACAAAATGTCCGAAGACAAAGAAGCCTCGAGGTGGAAAACGATTGAGTGTTGAGCCACCCCCCGAGAGGAAGAACCTTCGCTCAAGTGCCGGAAGACAAGCGAGAGCTGCTGCCGAGAGGCAGGCAAGGATGGAAGGTGAGCAGCACGCTGACCATCATGAAAGTCACGGGTCGGGTGAGTGAGGACACGAGAAAATTAAGAGTGAAAACGCGAGTGCACAACGTAAAACTGTTCCGCCCAGAAACTGTGCTGGCAAAGTTCAGAAGGTGGTTGCCCGTCGTTCACGACGAACGAGGAACTCTAGCGTTTAGAGAAAATCTCGATCGACATATTGATTATAGTGAAATTGATTATTTAAAGAGTGGCACTATGCAGGAATCGACAATTGGTAGAACTAAGGAAATTTAAACGTGATAAGTCATGCGAGGGATGCGATCTTTTTATCGTATACCTGTTGCGTGATGATGAGTTCTTAATTACATATAACATTGTAATGATGAAATATAATTTTGTTAAATTTACTATCCTTTTCGATCGCATTGGTTTCGACCAAGGACTGTTTTATATAACTGATCTATTATTATTATTATTATTATATAATATACGCATAATACTGTAATCATAGTGCGAACACGTAAATCAAGTAATAACTTAATAAACGAAAGTGTACATATTTTACGATCCTAGGTATCATAAGTAAATCGTGTACTTGGAAAAAGTGTATATAATGCAGTGTACTTTTAATTATATACTAGGTGAAATAATAAACGGCTTCTTTTGTTGTTTGCAAGTGGTTTCGTTACTCTTTTGTGTTGGAGCGAGGTTTAAGTTTACGAAAAGTGACTTTGTTCTTGAAAATTGAAGGAAAGTGCGATGTTAAAGTGGATCTAAGGCTGCTGATACTAGGAGGAATATGACAGTGCTTTTTCTCAAAATTGACGAAGCATTTGTGGAGCGTTGGAAGGTGAAAAACTAGGTTTTCGACTTTGGGGAGCTGTCCTGAAAATGTATTGACGAATAAAACGTTTCTCGGAAATATTCGACTAGAGTTTTGAGACATTTCAAGACCTGGTTGTATATAGTGTCAATTGTACATGTAAGTTTCTGTTAAAAAGTAATTTTTTTAATGCGCTTGGCTGTGTTTGAAAATTCAGCGTTTTATTTCAATTGATTAATTTTGATGTATAGAAGTCTCGGTTGTGATTTTTGGAAATAAATACCGAAGAATTGAAAGAATTTGTAATTAACTTTAAGACCAGAGTCGTTGAAATTGGCGATTAAAGGAAAGAGTAGATGTAGAGTGGAAATGTAACTTTCTGAAGTTTGTAGTGTTCTAATGAACATGAATTTCTTAAAAATAAAAATGAGTTCAAGTTCAGATCTTGTATTTTAATTTTTCAACTGGAGAAAAAAGTTATCTTATTGAATGTCTTTTATTTTTAAAGGTACGAAAGTGAGAATGGACAGAAATTTTGATTTTAACGTAACGTCCTTAATATTTGTACATATTGAATTCTTATTATGGATTACAAAAATATAAATCAATTTACAATTTTTGCCTGAAATTATTCTGCCTTTCAGATTGGTAAGGTATTTAGGAATCGGTAGGTTGGTCTATGACGCGAACGTAATTTTTACCAGAAGGTAGATTAATAGTGTTTATCTCCGTCGAGAAAAGAGACTTGGCCTCTTCGTCGGAAACAGTTGGCTGGACCATCACAGGATCTCCTTTCTGAAAAGAGAAAGAATTTGGGAACTAGCCGATAGACAAGATCAATAAATCTCGGGAAATTAATTTTAGGTAGTACCTTCCAGTCAACGGGAGTTGCGACTTTGTGCTTGTCAGTCATCTGCATCGATTCTATAACTCTGACGATTTCACTAAAAAAAAATGTTGTTTCTTTTAATAAATTATAGATTTAAAATTATAAAATGCATTTTACTTGCCATTTTTAGATGTAATGAAATATTATTTCTTACTCGAAATTTCTTCCTGTTGTCGCTGGATACAAAATAGATAATCGCATCTTCTTGTTTGAATCGATGATGAAAACTCCTCGAGCTGATACTGGAATTCCTGCGCTATCGAGCTCTTGGAGGTCTATCATACCCAGCATTGTTACTAGTCTACGAGATTCATCGTCGATTATTGGATAAGGAAATTCAGGTGACTTTATTCCACCATATGCTTTAATATCCTAAAAAATATATTCAAGTTAGTTTTCAGTACAGAGAAAAGTTAATTTGGGTTTAAAATGTTTTGAAAAGTTGCAAAAAATTCATTAGAATATCATCAGAATGCCACAAGTATAATTCTGGTTTAAATTATTTTGCAAAGCTCAAAAAAATTGTTGCTCAGAATACACAAGAATGTTAATTCTATTGGTTAATTAACAAAAATTTTGATGGGACTCAAAAGGTGAAAGTGCATGAAAATCCATTATGTAAGTATTTTTTAAACTGCTAATGGGCACTGAAAATTCAACAATACCTGCAATTTTGTAAAAAAAATATTATAAACAAATGCATGTTTGAGGGGATTTCTCTTCTAAAAATATGGGTTTTAAAGTTAGTAGTTTACAGGGATACGTTATTGTTTTTTTAATATTGATTATAATTCACTATTTATCATTAGAAATATCTGGCAATCCTCGACAACTGATGCACCCTCATCAAATGGGTCCCTTTACCGTCGTGTTTTTATGTAACAAGAGGTAAGGCAAAACGTGCCTAGTAATACTTTTCTGGGATGAACGGTTCTTTTAGGTAGACAGGCTAAATTGTAGATTTGCTGAGAATAAATGTTCATAAAAATTGAAGAAATTCTTGAATACTAGTTCAATTTAACTCTACATGTAAGCACAGCATGTGCAATTCCTTGATAAACGATACTTTTATGTTGAAAAATGGATACAATGTTCATCTGTTCATAATAGATGTGATGACTGTTGCAAAAAAAACGCCGTGC
Organism: Acraspis erinacei; assembly: GCA_035041075.1. NCBI lineage: Eukaryota > Metazoa > Arthropoda > Insecta > Hymenoptera > Cynipidae > Acraspis > Acraspis erinacei. The sequence goes on along the minus strand of JAWWLR010000166.1, from coordinate 19,453,422 downwards.
TCTTATGAAGAAAATTGGCTCGCCATTGTAAATTGCATTTTAGTAAACTAGTTTAAAATAGTTGTAAATTAATCATTTCTAGCTAAGTTTAAAGACATTTTTATTCGAGTCCTGCCATAAACAATAGACTATGATTCCTTTGACCTAAAAAATTATTAACAAAATAGGAAGCACAAAATGGAAGCTCTAACACATTTCAGTTGAAAACTTCTTTATTAAGTTCCGTAAAGTAACACACGTTTAAATTTTAAACTTTTATCAATTGAATAGTTCCAAAAAATTTTTTACTGGAACAGTTAAAATTGTAACGTTCAAAATTCTAATTTACCACTCTCAATTTTTAACAAATTCAAGAATTTCTATTTCAAACGATACAATTTCAAATTGTGTAGTTTCGAATATTTGATTTATAACTGAACATTTTAAATGACCAGTTGAATATTGATAAATAATACAAAAAACACCGAATTGAATATGTTAAAAAAGGAATATTTTAGACTGAAACCATACTTTAATAGGTTCTGAAATATAATAAAAGCGTTGTTTCAAAATTAATTATTATTAAAATTTAAATACTCGAACTGCATTGCAAATTTTTACAAAATTGATTTATTTATACTTACAGTCCATTGACTTAAAACGTTTTTTATTCCAAATTGTGATACATTGTATGTTATATTTTACGATATGAAATTTGTGGTATTTTAAATAATTGCATACATTTTTCTTCTAAAAACGTGTAAATTCCTGGTCAATGAATAATTGCACTGTCATTTCCGGATTTTTCGCGGACTCAAAAAATTCCCGATTTCCCTAGGGTGACCACACGTCCTAATTTTTTATCTCTGTCCTGGTTTCCTGATTTTTTGTGCTATGTCTTGATTTTTATGTCCGAAAAAAATATTCTGATTCTTTATTGCGCTGACCTAAAATTGGTTCCCAACTTCTGAGGGCGCAGTCTCATTGTCTCATTGATTTTACTAATATGTAAAAAGAATAGAAAACATTGCATTGCCTAAAAATAGTTGAAGTTCTAAAAGTAATAAAAAAAATAGATATATTTACAAACTTACAGAATGGTCATACAATTTTATTTCTTTGTACAAAAGGCAACAATTTGGTTAAAAGTAAAAAAAGTCAATTTTTTGGTTGATACTCGTATTTTCGATTTGAAACTTCAACTATTTTTTAGAAAATGCCTATTTTTGGCAGGAAAAATTTTCAACTATTTTTTTGTTGAAAATTCAACTACTTAGATGAACTAGAAATTTTCGTGTTAAAATTTGGTTAATAATTTCTCTTTTTCGGTTGAAAAATCATGAAATTTGTTGAAAATTATGTTGTTTTTAGGTTAAGTTTTTTTCGTTTTTAAAGATTAAACTATTTTGTTGAAGGTTATTTTTTTTCAAAATTCATATTTTTGGTAGAAAACTAATATTAATGTTTGAAACTTCATCTTTTTAGTCGAAAATTCCTTTTTTTTTTTAGAAAACTAATTTTATGTTTGAAATTTTATATTGTTAATCGTAAATTCAACTATTTGGTTCGAAACTAATGTTTTTAATGCCGATCCATCAAAGACGAAAATTTATTTACTTGGTTAAAATTTTAAATTGTTTATTGATAATTCGTTTCTTGTGGTAAATTCATATTTTTCGGTTGAAAATTTGTTTCCTGCAAATTAAATTTTTTTGATGAAAATTCATGTAATCAGGGAAAATCTAGAGGCGGTTAGGGAATAACGCGCCTTATGTTAAATTGTATTATGGGTATTCAGGAGGTCACCCTAAATAAGAAGTTAAAAAAATAAGAACCTCGATCCATTCCTTGTGAGATTTTACAGAATTGCAAGACAAAGCGATGACTTTAACTCCAAGTCTCTGAAATTCTGGGATCAATTTTGCAACTCTGGCGAGTTCCGTGGTACAAACAGGAGTAAAATCATGTGGATGTGAAAATAAGATGCCCCACCTAAAATAATTTAACAATCAAATATTAATAATTTATAATAAGAGTATACATGTGCTATGGACATTTATAATTAGCTGATCCACTAAAATTCTCAGGAATGATACATGACGAATATAATTAAATAATTAAGCTTAAATCAGCGTACAGACGCATTTTTTTATAGGTTATGAAAGTGAATAATCAAAAACTTACGAGTCACCCAACCAATCGTGGAAACTTATTTTTCCGGTGCTAGTCTCAGCCTCAAAATTCGGAAAATTATCTCCTAGCTTTATCATTTTGAATCTTTACTTCAAAATTTGTCAGTTTCTAACTGTCTCTTAATCAACGACAAACGCCGGTTTCCGTTCCCGTGACAACAACGTGATTGTGATTGTTTGGATTAGAGTTGCCGGCCATTTATGTTTCGGATGTGACGAAATGGACGGCATGTCCGCCCGGCGGGAAAATCCCTCGTCGAAATATACTCAACTTCTTTATTTGATTGCAGATCACGGTTATCTTCTTTTGGTTTGATTTTTATAATACCAAGTTAATCTATATTCTTGTTTTCAACTAAATCAAGGAGACGTGAATAGTTGTAGAAGAAAGTACTAAAAAAGAGAAAGACAAGTAACGGCTTCGAGATACTTCCCGGAATTTGAAAATCTGGGAATATCCACATTTTGTACACCGAGTCAGTTTGAAACAGTTTGAAATCAAATCTCGAAACCGTCGGATAGCACTCCGAGAGTTTGCAGTTTCTTGTGAAATTCGCTTCATTATTCGGTCTTGTCATAATTTCTTATTAGATTCGCGCGTGAACTGGATTGAACAGTCGTCAGAAATGTGAAAAAAGAGTGTTCAATTCTCGGGATCGTGGAAGTGAGATGAGAACTTTTGCCAATGTCTTAATTTTTTAGTTGACTTAATATTTTATTAAATTCAAGAGATTTAATTCGCGTAAGTGCAGAAACCTTGAACTTGCACGCAAAGCAAGTTCGAACAAGCTTAACGGACTTTACTTAAATCAAATAAGATAACTGCTTAAAGATTTAAATATTGCGTTTTTAGTGTTTAGTTATTGATTAGTTCGATTTTTGATCAATCAATTTTTGGTCCAGATGCAGATCTACAGATTCTACATCGAAGAAAAATGATTAAACGAAGAAAAAGGTGAGATATTATTATCGTTATCGACCGAAGTGAACCAACTGGGAGGTTGTCGAAATGGAATTTTATTTAATTCGATTCGAACTATTTCTTTTTTTGTTTATATTATTTTTGATATTTTAACTATACAAAAGAATTTTTCAAGTATCTATATTTTTTTACTTAATTCTTACTATAACTTTAAAATACCCACCATTGGGCGTTGGACAGAAATTTTTTCGAGACCGGGAAATAGAAGTCAATTTATTTTTTACTGGGAATTTAAAAAATGTTAAGAAGAAAAATCGATTCAATGATTTGAATAATCATAAATTAAAAATCAGTTCGACTTCAACATTTAAAATGTTAGGTTCAATGTTATTGATTTTTTAAATTACAAAATCATTTAGTTTATAATGAATAATTCTTAAATATTTTACTTACAAAAATTCCCAGTTTTAGAACTTCATTTTTAAGTGTTTTCAATTTAAAAAAATTTTAAATGTAGTTTTGAAGGCTTAAAGCCGGAAACAATTAAAGATTGAACAATAATTGATTATGAAAGGCGATTTTAAAGTTAAAAATTGAACTAATTCAATTCGAATACATTAGTAGTTACAGAAATGTAAACGGCTGATTGAAACTTAATAAACTATTTCAAATTTAAAAATTATTTCAAATTAATAGATTCATAATCAAATGCTGATATTAATTTTAAACCCTACCCAAATATTATTTAAGTATAAAATATTTAATTTCTAACCATTCCAATGAAAAAATTTGGATTAGGAAATCAAAATCGGATGTTCAAAACTTATCAAGTAAAAACTTAATTGTTTTAAATAGAGAGTCTTAAATTTTCTATTTGTAAAACGTTTTATTTTTGAGTTTAATTGTTGAATTTTTATATATATTAAAAAAGAATTAGGAGGATTTTGAGGCAATTCTTTTTAATTTTGCAGCAATTAAATTTTGTTTAATTGCAATTATTTTTAAAAGTATTAAAAGATGTAAAAAACTGAAATAATTTAATTTCTAATTCAAAAAGTGTACAGATTAAAAAATAAATTTGAGATCATTCAATTTCTTTTGAAATTAAAATTGCTTAAAATATTTTGAAAATGTACGAATTAATGTACTAATTATTCGATTTAGAGCATTGAAAATAATAGGGTGAATTTATACCATTTAAACAGATATCTTTGAACTATACAATTTATAAACGCTTAAAATTTACAATTTTTCTGTTTAGCGGCATTTAATTAAAAAAATTTCAACTGAAGTGCTTAAAGGTTTCAGTTTATACATGTAAATTGTTGAGCGTCTGAATACCAAATATTTTAGGCTTCCACTTTAATAGTTTAAGATTCAAATGAGTTCCACTTTGAGCATTTTAATAATTCGCGCCTCAGTTTTTATTGCAACTGAAACAATTTTTAGCTTTAAGAGTTCGATTTTTATTTTCACGAAACTTTTTAGTTCCTGGTGTCGATTTATTTCGAAATATGTTAACCTATTTTTAAATACATAAAGAAGATGCTTTTTCACACGATATCTAATGCGATTTGAATAACGTATTAAATAGATTTTTATCTCTAATTTACAAACTGTAGAAGGTGAATCGTGTTTTAAGTAATGTGGAAAAATGAATGACGAGCTATATTTATTAAAATAAATTTATTAAATTTCATCTAAATTAAGCTATAACGTGTGTCCTTATTAGTCTCTGCTTCTCTTAATCGCAACCATCTTTGTACAGGGGGTATAGAAAATAACATAAGGCCACTGAGTGCTATCATTATTCCAGCTAGGTAGAAGGCTGGGTCAACTGTTTTAAGAAGGTCTTTCAGCCAACCTAGAAAAATATTAACTTTTATAATGAATATTACCAAATCTGCGATCCGAATATAATTTGGAAATGGGAGGATATACATATTGAATTTCATTTTTATGATTATAAATTAATTAAATTCGGAAATAGTTATTGCAGTAATTCTTGAATTAAAAAAATTCTGGACTTAAAAACAAATCGTAAAAGTATATATTCGATTTAATCTATGAATCTAAAAATTGGAATAATCAGTCTACAAACCTCCAATTGGCGGTCCCAAAAAGGATGCAATTCCTTGGAAAAGCAAAAGTAGACCAAAAGCGTTTGTTAGCCGATCCAAGCCTAACAAGTCTACCAAAATCACAGACGTGAGTCCCACGTAAGCTCCAGCAGTAAAGCCGAATATTATAGCATAAAATGCGAATGTGCCAAAAGACACACAAAAGGTACTAAATGCAGTAGCTGTAATGAAATATGAAAGAAATTTCAAATCGCTGAAAAAAAATTTAAATCTTAAAACAACTGGGCTTTACAGGAATTATTTTTACTGAATTAAAAAAAAACGATAATCGTAAAGATGCGATAGTCTAGAATTAGGGATTATAAAAATGCACTTACCAACGCCACAAACCGTTAAACAGATGTTGTAGACTAGTAGACGATTAATCCAGGGTTTATCCGACAAATACCCAAGAACAATGCGACCAAGTGTATTGGCCACTCCGATAATTTCAATTAAATACTTGGAAGTAGTGTTATCCAAGCCCTTATCTTGGGCTTGAATCTTTAAGAACAGAATTTTTTTATTAATAGTAACAAATTAAATTTACCTTTCAAAATTTGATAAATTATCTCCTTTTTGTTAAAAAATAAATATTATCCTCACCGATATGTAATAGAATGGAATATAAAATCCGATACTGGTGAAGAAATTTGACAATGTAAAAATAATAAAGATCGGATCTTTCAACAGAGAAAACTCCATCATTTGCTTGAATATATTCACCGATTTCTTCTTTTGTTCAAGTTTGTCAGAGTTGTGCTTTGTACCATTTGGCAAGCTTTTACTCGATTCGTGGAACCTCATATTTTCCACACTATTGACCAGAGATTCGCTGCAAAAGTTTAAACATTGTTCATTTTATACCAAGCGAAAGGAAGCTGGACAAAAGAAACATTAAAATAAAGTTTAAATTATAATTTTAATTTAAATGTACTCACTGTTTGCGAAGGTTATCTACACTTCCTTGGTAGAAAATATCACGTCGATTCATGATCCCGCTTCCAAATGATTTCACACCGTGTTCTACACGATTTTTTGTAATCAGGGTCGGTTGACTTAAAGCAACCTTTATATTATTGGAAGTTGTGTAATGATGGTCTGGAAGATATTTGGAATTGACGTTACTGACACTATGAGGACGCTGGAATCCATTTGTTGGGAGTAATTGTGTTTCGGTTTCTTTCTTTTTTGGCATTTCCTGTGAAAAAAAATATGAAGGGAAGTAAAATAATTGATTTACGCTTGGGTCAGTTTAAATTGGACTAACACTTGATGATGAAATTTACCAGCATTGGGATGCATTCTTTCTTCTTGACTGGCTCCAAAGGCCTGAAGAGAATCCCAAAAAATATACAATTCAAAACGATACCACCAATGATTATCATCGAACCTCGCCATCCATAAGAAGTTACAAGATACTCAAGCAATGGTGTAAAAACTAAAGTTCCTAAACCCGAACCGCAAACTGCAATTCCTGTAGCAAGTGATCGGTATTTTTCGAAGTAACAGGTCACGCTCACTATTGCTGGAAGGTAGATCAAACCAAAGCCGAAACCTGAGAAAAAAATTAAACTATAATACAAATTAATCAGGATACTAAAGATAAAGCGAGATGCAAAATTGGGATTAAGGAGGTTAAACCAATTTATTGGAGTTACTATTCTTTAAATTATAAAGTAGATCTTAACATCAAAGTGTGCAAGAAATTCCGTGTTTTACTTTATTTTAAAATAAAATAAATAAAGAGATCTTAAATTTATTTATTCGGCGGTGCCAAACTTTGAGGCAGAATTTGATGGCTTACCTCAAATTGTATCCTTCGCAGCTCGCTTTTAAACAGTGAACCAATAAGATTCATTTATATTTAAAACAACTATCTTCTTATAACAATCTGGTTGCATGCAATCACACTGAGAAAAGTTTCTGTTCAAGTTTTATTATGATATTTGAACTTCTTTACCTCTAATTTTTAAAAATTTAATACAAATTTCAGTTTTGTGAAATAAAAATTGTTTGGATTTTGTATTCTACAACTATGGCATTGCTTTTTTGGCTAGAATTCAAAAAAATAATCTTTAATATGTATTCGAAAATTGAGCCAGGAGATAAAGTTTGAACGTCACATCAATATTCAAGCAAATTTATTTTTATGAGATAATGTATGAGGTAATATTACACTATACAATCATTTTCGTAAAATATCCACAACCATAATAAAACAAACAAGGAGGTGCCAACTTTCAACAAATGCCAACTCTCACAAGTTCATACTAAATACTTATTTACTCAAGCGAATTCAAAAATAAATTATGAAAACCTGTCATGAAAAGGATTACTCAGTCAAAGACAATTATC
>JAWWLR010000166.1:19435343-19445751 GCA_035041075.1 Acraspis erinacei | reverse complement strand
ATTAATTAAAATTAATATGCTTTTGAAAAATCGGTATTCAAACCTTTCATAATTTATAAAACATTTTTTTCTAAGAATATACTTTTTTATTTTCAGGTAGGTTCTAGGACGTTCAGTTTTAATGAGGCCAATTCGTAAGTAGCTTTTAAATTAACAAACAGTAATTAAATAGTAATACGATCACCTATAGCAAAAAACGTGACAAAAACTAATTAATTTAATAATAGGGCGCGTCATTTTTTCATATACTTTAACAAAATCCGAGCTTTTTCAAGATCCGAGTAAAATAATTGTTTAAAAGAATCCAAAAATAATTAAACAGTTTTCTTTCTGAATCGTGTTTTTATATCATACTAACAGGAAATGCACGCATGTGAAGCGCTCCTTCACTTCTCAGGTTTTAATTACCTAAGATTACAATTACAGAACAAATGAAAAATCCATAATTAAACAAGGTTTTAAATATAAAGTTTCCAATATTTTTAAAACAATAATTAATAACTTTAAGTTGAAAGCGTGTCAATTAAAAATACTTTAGATTACATAAAATTCGGAAAAAGGATAATATTTCGAATAGAACCAAAAAGAATTAATATCTATAACAATTGTAATTCACAAAAATTGTGATGTTAAAACTTTTTTATACTCTAGCCCTGTAAAATTTCAAATATTTTAAGTAAATTTAAATCATTAAAAAATAATATTTTTAAGAATTAAAATTATACTTTTAAAAATTCTACCATTTTAACTTTATTTGAAAAATTAAAACTTATTAAAGGTAAAAATAGAAAGTTTAGCATTGGGTATGAAAATTCAGAACTATAAAATTGTAATAATTCAAAATTAAAGAAATTATTCAATGACTGATGTATCAATTTTAGATAGTTTTATTTTGATCAACTTGGATTTTTTAAAAACAATATTAACTTTTTAATTTGAAAACGTTTATTTTTTAACACATAATTTGCAATTATTTCTGATTCATGAAATCTTCCAATGAAATATTTTACAATATTAAATGATTCATTTTTGAAAATCTTCAACTAAAAACCGTAGTTGTTCAAGATATTACATTGGAAATGAAAACATTAATAAAAAGAATACAAGAAAAATTTCAAGCCTTTCAATTCGAAATTTGTTTAAATTTGATATTCTACGACTTCGAAGAATTTAAAAACCGGATAATTGTGTACGCTTAAAATTAAAACCAAAAAATTTATAACATTAGATCTACAATTAATATATATGAAACTGACTAGTAAGGCTTTCAATAGAAATTTTGTAATTTTGTAAGGTTTAATAGTGAAACTGTTGTGACATTTTTTAATTTTTTAATTCGAAAGTATTATTGATTCGGGAGAAATTCAATTTAGGATTATACGATCATATTAAAGATTATAATGATCATATTAAAGATCATATTAAAGCTATCAATTAAAGATTATTACACAAATTTGCCATTCAAATTCGCAAAATAATTCTAAAATATTTCAGGATGGCCTCTTAAAACCAAAAACCAATTTCTGGTAATTTCCAGTTTATCAAATATTTTTCTACATCTTTAATGATGCTTATGTTCAATCGAAAGAGTATGAAAAACTTTATCGCTACTTGCAAGGACTTGAAAATTAAACTGTTTTATAAATGCGTGTTCAAAAGAATAATTATAAATTGATATTATAGAAATTTTAAATACGACAAATACATTATCGATAAGCATCATAGCATGTAGTATCAAGTGACATTCCCAATGTTTGAATAGATTTTTTTAACTAAAATATGTGATTTCTGTTCAGAAAAAAATTACTGCCATTTTACCGTTCAAATTGAAGAATTTGAAATAATTGTAAACCTTTAAAGTTTAATTATTTTAAAAGCGTTCAAAATGATATGCTTTCTCATAGGAGATTTTGAAAATTACTGAATTCATACCAAACTTTAAGCGTTAAAAATAAAAAATTCCAAACTTAGTTTAAAAATGAAAGCATTCTTAAATTAGGATCTTGCAACTATAAGTCGTTAAAAATCATTAACTTTCACATTGTGCATCATGTTTGTTGAAATTCATTCATTACTTAATCTAGAGTACACAATTAATAATTTGAGATTATTAAGTAGAGTTTCACCTTTTCAATTTTGATTTATTAATTTCTTATAACTCGTTTGGAATGTTGTATTTCTAATGTCAAAGAAATGCAACTAGAAACTTCCTTCAGTGCAATTGATATATTCAAGTAAAAATTTCTTACCAGCGCCAATGCCTATCGTGAAGCATAAAGTAATAATATTTTGAGCCCACATGCTGAGTAAGAAACAGATGCTCGCCAACATAGCGCCGGTGATTGTAACTGGCCGACATCCGTATTTATCAACGAAAACACTTGCGATGGGACCTAAAACACAATAACTCGTTGAAACAAAGCGTCGTGATGAAATTTATAAATACATTATGTATGACTTCTATCAGGCTTGTAACTTCATAAAGTTTTAGTTAATATGGCATTTTCTAAATTATAAAAATATTTATCAAACTTAACGATTTTTAGTTAATTTTTTCAGTATTTCAAAAAAAATTTCTTCTCGCACTTTTATCAATTTCCTTAGAACGATACTTTTATGTTTGCTCCTGTAAAAAATTGAGGAATATTTAATCATATTTTTTAATTTACCTGAACATAAAGTCACACCAACTAGAATAGATACGATCCAAGCTGTGGCCCCTGTACCTTCGTCGAAATAATTGATAAGTTTTTCGAATAATACACCAAATGAATATGTCACGCCATCAGCTGCAAAAATAAATATTAATAAATTTCTAAACATCCAGTAGAAGGTTCATATAAGAACACAAAAAATCTTTAAGAACTAAACTAATGGATTATTATTTAGTTAATTTGATTGTGTAGTTTTAATTAAAACTGGATGTCTTAACACTATTTTTATATTTTTGTTGATTCATACATAGAACCTATGTGGCAAAACATATTTTTTAAACCAATCGAAAACATAAATTTACGTGAATGCACTTTCTTTTTATCTTATTCTTATTAGCAAAAATTTCATGTAGTTTTTTGTTTGACTTTAATTTGAGATCAATTAATTTCTTTCAAAATGTACATTTAATTAGTATTTCAGTGCATTTCCTACACGAATTATCAACAGTGATTGTAGCTTTTGATAAATTCAACCGCACACGCTCGTAGCATTTTGAAAGGAGTCTTACTAATGTTTTTTGCATGAAAAAATATTCATGCAAATTAATTCTAGGAAAGTATATTATAAAGATAACAAAAATCATTCACTCATTGAGAAAATCTGTTTTTTTTTTACTAAATGACTGTAGTCAGAATAAATGTGTCTTAATATTTATTAATATGTCTTATATGAATTAATGTCTCTTTTCACTGCTAATTCGATTTTGGGTTATTATTTTACTTTTATGTTTAACCCCCAAGTTCCAAATTTTTACCTAAAAATGCATAGTTGGAAAGAATGAAGAAAAGTTTCTCTGCACAAATTAGTCTAGAGCTCACAATTTTGATGTCATTTGAGCATTTGAAAAAAATTGCAATTAACTAAATTTCAAATAAATTTGTGAGAGCTGATTATTTTCTTTTCAAAAATTTATGCTTTATTTGGGAATAAAGTTGACGTTATTTTTTTTTAACTATCTACTATTTTTGCAACTACTCATGTTTATGTAATCATAGAATCAGTAAAGACACTCCTCACAAATAATATCCAGTTTGAAATTGAAAATTAAATTAAAGTTTTAAAGTCAAAGCTTCTGAAATTCTACAATTCAAAATAAATAATAATTTTAAATGAGAAACATTAAAAATGAAAAAAAATTTCTACTGTGGAGCGTTGAAGATTAAATGAATGCGAACTTAATTTAAAACCGAAAAAATGTAGTTACCAAAAATGTGATATCAAAACTTTTTTAGATTCAAACCCTTTAAAATTACAATTATTTGAAATAAATTTAAATCGCCTAAAAGTGGATAATTTTCTAATTATATTTTGCAAAATTCAATTATTGCAATATTAATTGCAAAATTAAAACATATTTATGAAAACATGTTAAACTTAGCATTTAACATGAAAGTTCAGAACTAAAATTAGAACCATTTAAAATTATTTACTTCCTTTAGAATTATTATTCATTCTTGAAATTTTTCCATGAAATATTTTTAAATTTCAAATGATTTATTTTTATAAACCTTCAAATAAAAATGGTGCAATTAAAAAATTTTACATTGAAAATTAAGAATTGAAAAAAGACTAAAAAACAAGATTACTGTAACATGATTATAATTTATGAAGTTATACAATTTCAAACTTTTCAATTCGAAATTGATTTATATTTACATCTAAAATTATTGAATTTAAAATTGACTATCAAGGCTTTTAATATGAAATTTTGAAATATTAAATAGCGGATTTTTCCTGACATTTTAAGGATTTCAATTTGGAAGTACTATATTGTTAAATTAAAAATTCGAAAACTCCAAAAATTAATCTAAAAATTAATGTTTAGAAAATTTTTTAGTTTCAAGGCCTCAAATATTCAACTCTTTTCAAATTGTGCACTCAAAACTATAATTTAAAATTAAAGTAAAGAAATATTAAAGATGAGTAATATATTATTAATAAGTATCATGCCTTGCAGTTTCAAGTGACATTCAAAATGTCTGGATAGATGGTTTTTTACCAAAAAGTGTGATATCTTTAAAAAATTGACTGTCATTTTCACCCTTCAGAAGTTGTTGAAAATTATATAATTTCTGATTAAAATACAAGAAATCTCCCGGTGTAATATTTCTCTCCTCGCTTTATCTCGGTTATTCCCCGGTTCTCCTGGATGGTTAGTCACCCTGAATATGCACGAATTTTTAATAACTGATAAAAATAGTTAAATTGGTTTCAAATCAATTTGATAAACAAATAGAAATTTCAGTCAATTTTCAACTTGCACAATTCGTATTTTCAACGGACTCAATTTTAAATTACTTAGAAACATCCTTCCCTTATGATACTTTACGAACGAACAATAACTGTTTATTTTATAAACAATTTTATAAACAAATTCAAAAACTGACTACTTCTCACTAAATTGGTGTTGTTTTTTGTTACGAAATCGACTGTCAGTGACTTAAACATGACCTTGTGAGAAGATATTTACTCATTTACTCACTCATTAAATTTTTAATTTGAAAATAGAAAAATTTAAAATAAATTTTAATCGGCTCTCACAAATCGTTTTGGAAGTTAGTTAGATTTAGATTAATTGATTGTGTGGATTCCATAACGCAAAAAATATGACTATATACCAAATGATCTCATTTTCCTCATGAAATAGCAAAACCCCTGCAGATGCCAATTATGTTTTAAGCGTAGATTTGTTTTTTATTTTTGCAACATAAAAATTATTGCAAATTAGTGTCAGGAATAGTTTCCTCAGACTTCGACGGACAAAAGTCTGCAAGGAAGTTTCGCGGACGCAAAACTTCCAGTGGCTAAGTTGTTCCTTGATTTTTAAGGAAAACGTAGCATTCAATTTTTAAGAGAATTTGGTTTGAGATTTTCAAATTTCTGGCACTGAGAAACAATATATAATTAAATAAAGTGCAAAAATTGGCCATTTCAGCTTTATGAATTTTTATCTCAAGAAAAAATACAGAAAGAGACTTATTACCACCACCACCATAAGGTCTCTTTTATAGGGTCCTGAAAAAACTCTGTAACTGAAAAAATGATTTTTGCTATTTTTGGGAGCTAATTATAATTTTTTTAGGTTTTTTTAAATTCCAATTTTTGCTTATAGATGAAATACTACTTCATACACATAATTAGATGCTTACAAAAATTGCTTAAACAATTTATCATTGTTTTTTGAAATTTTCTCTTAGAATAGAGATAGAAAGCTGTGGTTTTTTCAAAACTTTTCCACTTTTGTCCAATTTTCAATTTAACTTAGGTGATACTTAATTATTGTTAAAAAAATTTCCTGTTAGAGTGAGGTGGATAATTAATTAAAGTTGAAAAATGAATTATTTAAATAATTTATTATTATTTTTAATGATACACAATTTGAATAATGCTGGAAAGTTGCGGTTTTCCCCGAAATTTTCAACTTTTAGTCCACTTTGTACTTAGAGTCAGGTAATAATTCAAAAATCTAACAAACATAATTGCTTAAACAAATTATTATTGCTTAAAACTATCTTCTCCGATGTTGATGTTAGACAGTTGCGGTGTTTTTTGTAAAATTTTAATTTATTATTGCTTGTAACTATTCTATCATATTCTAGAGTCTAGAATCTAGACCATTGTGGTTGGAAGGAGGGCGCCGGTCGACTCGAGTCGAGTACGCGCGCGACCATAAAAAATCGCTTCTGTCTGTTAAACAAACAGAACGATTTGGCTGAAATTTTGCCAAAGTTTTTCTTAAACATCAAGGAACAACTTTGCCACTGGAAGTTTTCCGTTGGCGAAACTTCCCTGCAGACTTTTGTCCGTCAAAATCTGAGGCAACGATTCCTGACACTAATGGTTTGCAATAATTTTTATGTTGCAAATATAAAAACCAAATCTAAGGATAAAACATAATTGGCAGCTGCAGGGGTTTTGCTATTTGGGGGGAAAAAACGAGATCATTTGGTCGAAAAGAAGCCGAGTTTTCGCGAGTTTATTTTAAAAAGTATTTGATTTCGGTAAATGAAAATTTCCGGTTTTTAATTTTTAGTAAAAAAACTATCAATTTAATTAAAAAAATTTCTTAATAAAAGTTGTGCGAGTCGTAGAGTCGCATATAGTTATATTGTTTGCGCAATGAATTTTCCAAGTTGGTAATTTTCGGAAATTTTTCCGCATTTCCGCAAGGCACAGGGTACTGGGAGAGCGAGCCCGAGCGCTAAGGACGTTATGGAATCCACACGCTTAATTTGTGTTGACATTTTCGTTGTCCTCCAACATTCGTGGTAGTTTCCCATATAACTTTGAAAATTTCCGGTTTTCAGGCATTATTGGCCGTGATCCATTCCTATTCCATATCCGTAATGCATTAATGTGCTTTGAACATACGATCGAGTATTGCACATTTTATGCCACTACATACGGAATTGAAGGCCAGTAAACTCGTTTAGTATGACTCCAAGATTTAATCCGAGAAGCTAGTTAACGTGAAAGTGAAAAACTGACTTTTTAAAGTAAAATTTGCAGAGAGAATTATTATTCTCTTGATTGATTCTCCTTTTAGCCTTTAAATTAAAAAAAATTAATTATCAGATTATTTATAGCAAAACAGGTGATTACATTTTAATTCGATCCAAAACAATGGTATTCATTATCTAAAATTCAAAAGATTCTTTTCTATAACGTCATTCAACAAATAAAATTATACATATAATCAGAGGGTATAAATCTTCACTTTACCAGTGGAAAAGTTTAGTCTTGTCACCTGAGACTGTAAAAGTGAACCTGTTCTTTTGAATTGATATATTTTTAACAAAAGATGACTGAACGTAATACTGAAAAATTAGAAGATACGAAAAAAGTCTTTAAAAAATTGGTAGCATTCCTTTGTAGAATTTAATCCCACGTAAGCATAAAAAGTCGGTTTTCTATCTTATCTTTCCGAAAATAAATTTAATTTAATAAGCTTAATTCTCTTCTTGGAGGTTTTAATTAGTCCAAATTGAGTCAATGACATAAATCAGTTTTATCATTGATTTACAATTTTGCATATTATAATTCTCAGAAAATAATAAAATACATCGGAATTACCTGGAAAATGATAATATATAAATATGAAGAACTAACGCAGAATTGCACTTAATAGTGACTATTAAACAGTTTAGAATCACTGTCATTACTCAGTTTCATCAACTAAATTTGCTGACTTTAAAAACAGTCTTTAAGGTATATCAGTAACAAGCGCAGCTGCTCGCGTGACATAGGGCTGTTTAGCTAATTTTCTGGATAAATTTCTTGCACAATATCGACTACGTCTATCCGGTTGAGATCATTAACTATTTTTCTCAATGTTCGAACAGTGCACTTGATCTACGAAAGTTCGGAATTTTATTTCCGACATTGCCTTCACGAATAAAAAGAGTGAAATTAAGAATAGATCAAATTAAAATTATTATCTCAGTTTCAAATTTAAATCATAGAATCAAAATAACTTAATTTTGAATCTGTGCATTTTCAATTTTAAATACTTTCTAGTGGAATGACTGGACATTTTTTACGTTATCTTGACTGAGCATTCTGACCTCTGTACTTGTTTATTTGGTTTAAAACGTGAAAGTAAAAATAGTAATATTTTTAGTTTTAAATCGTTTCGAAAAGGAAAATGGTTAAGATTTAATTTTCTTGACATTAAGCAACTTCAACTCTTGCAATAAAAAATAAGCAACTATTTTAATTTTCTCAAAACTTGAAGATATTTGTTAAGCAGATTCTATTTATACTTTTGAATTGTTGTTCTACTTGCAATCTTTGAAATGAAATGCATTCTAACTTTTCTTTTCAGTTCACTGAAAATTAAAATGTTTTTAAATTTGAAATTCTAGTCTTTTCCCAATTCAAACGGTTTCTATTTGATTTTTTTTTAATTGAGCAGGATATCTAATGTATTTAATTTAAATCTAATGTAAAATTTTATATTTTTATTTTATATTTTAAAGAAATGTGATGCTTGAAAGTTTCTGTATGGACTTTCGAATGCATAAATTTGGAAGTTATCAAAATTAGAATCCTTTGACTAGCTCAAAATATTTTTTATACTCACTTATTTGTAATCGCTAAAGTAATGCAAAATAAATAAAAATATAAGACACAAGAACATGCAAATTTGAAATTATTTAAAAAAAATGAACACCTTTAACTCTTTAAAGATTCTACATTT
Organism: Acraspis erinacei; assembly: GCA_035041075.1. Classification (NCBI taxonomy): domain Eukaryota; kingdom Metazoa; phylum Arthropoda; class Insecta; order Hymenoptera; family Cynipidae; genus Acraspis; species Acraspis erinacei. The sequence continues at coordinate 19,436,837 of JAWWLR010000166.1, read as the reverse complement.
AAAAGCCTTTCTATTAATAGGGACTATTAAATAATTTACTCTTTATTATCATTCAACATAGTCGTGCCGAAATTGAGTTATCTGTAAAAAAAGATTTTTTTATGATTTTAAGAATTTAAATGATATTATCAGTCATGTCTTATGAAAGAACTATAGGCTTTTGTAATTGAATTTTGTTTACCTTCGCTTTTTACCAATTTGTTTTAAAAAGTTTGAAGTGTAATACATCATGGACTATAGAAAAAAATTTATTTTTTAAATTAGAAGGAGAAGAGTTGTAAAGACTAGTTTCCACGAAAAATAAGCCATTATTTATTAAAATTCCGCTATTGATGAGAAATTTGTAAGGGGTGAAAGCAAGAGAGATTACATTGCAAAAAATGGTTCAAATACATTTTTTGTTGTTTTTAAATTTTCTCATTGAAACATTGTTTTTTACATTCTCATAATAGAAGATATTAGATTTGTGTACAATCCCCCCCCCCCCAATTGTCTTTCAAATGTCCATGTTTTGAGACTGTTACCACAATAAACTTTCGAACGAATTGCCAGATTGGATTGGCTGTTGGCATTATCTTTTCGTGTCCTAAACGGAAGGTCAAGTTTGTTAGCTAGCCACTTTGGATACAAATTCAAAAATTTAGAGCAATTTTAAATATTTTCGAGACAACTTTGATCAAGATTTAGAAATTCTATTCTTAAGCCAAACAACGCAAGGGGTAAAAAAAATTCAAGAAAAGAAAAACGTTGCTTTTTGAAAACCCTACAAGATTATTAGAACAACTTTTCGACTTTTTTCAAAAATCATTTTAAAAAAGTTTATCGTACAAAAAGTGATAAATTATAATGCCATTATTGGTCAAACTATGCGAGATATAGGATAAAAGATAAAAAGAAAAAATGTTGATCCCAAAAAATATCTACAAATTCGTTTGGAATCACTTTTTGATATGACGCGTAGTGTTTTATTTATTCGTAAAAAACATTCAAGAAGAAAACAAAATTTTGGACGGACATAACATTAAAAATGAAATTTTTGTAAAAATGACGCAAATTACAAGAACTTGTTATTTAACAAAATGTTTCGCCTAAATCGTATCTATATACTTTTTCGTAGAATCACTTTACACTAGAATGCGTATTTTTGGTTTAAATCGTAAAAATATAATTGAAAATATACAAATTAAATTTATGGAAAAACGACACAAGTTAGAAAAAAGTGTTCAATAACAAAATTGTTTTCGTTTCTACAATTGAATCTGGAATTGAAATTATATACATTTTTAAGGTAGCCGAGAATAAAACTTAATGGAAAATAAGAAACGAATATTAAAGGAATCGTGATAAATAAAATTTCTGTTATTTTGCAATAACCTAATATATTAGGCTATCCCAGGCTGATGATGCACAAATAAATATACACGGAAAGACTTTCTTTTTCAATAAATGATAAAAATGTATGAAACTTTAATATACTCTGTATCAAAACACTGA
>JAWWLR010000166.1:19340673-19353087 GCA_035041075.1 Acraspis erinacei | reverse complement strand
AGATTGTTCGAAAGCACTGGGACATTTTTTAAATATTTTAAGTTGCCGATGATACAATCTTGAATTATTTCACTAATTTCTTCTCAATTAAGCGATCACAGTACGACGGAGCGAGCACACATTCGCAGCCATGTTTCTCGCAGTTTCTCGCTTCTCGGCACTTCTCGGCTTCTCGACAATTTGAATGCTGCGCAGTACGGTTGTCCAAAAAATGCATTGTAAATTTTTCTTTCGAAATTCAAATGGACCTGAAACCCTGCAGTGTTTCATCGAAAGGTGCCAAGTTTTTTAGGGATTGAAGAGGGTCTACGAAATAAAACCATACTAATAACTTTTATTTTTAACCCACTCTCTTACTCCCCCCTTCCCCAAAGTGCCACAAATATGACCCAAAAATAAAAAAAACTCAATTTTTAAGTCTTATTGTTGATTTTTAGCAATTTCTGTCGTCTTTTTCATACTAATAATTTCGAATGGACATTTAAAAAATTTCCCATGGCTTTTTAAACAATGTTTAATTATTAAAAGATTTAAAAAATAATTTTCTTATTGAAATGTAATAGTTGGTCATTGTTTGGCGCAGTACATTTTTTTAAAAACAGATGTAATTATTTAAGCAATTATTGTTTATTTATAAAATTTATAAAAATTGTGCCGGAGCCGCCCAATTTTGTCTAAAATTTGTATCCAAAGCTATTTTTTGTGGAATAACTACATAATTTTGATACATTTCTTCTCATGTTAAAAAAATCTCTATTTGTTTAAACAATTTTTATGCACGCAGTTTCTTCTTCGATAATTAAAAAAAATGAAATAAAATAGAATACACACAATATTTTTTTCCACTGTATATTATATTACTGTGATATAGTATATATAGTATAATAAGTATATTGAAATAATTTTAAAGTCTGTTATGAATATCAAGCTAACATACTGGAAGATACAAAAAATATATTAATATATATTTACAAACATAATTCTATGCGTTAAATTTTATATTATTGATCCACATTTTTAATAGTATGTATTCTATTTTATTTCATTTTTTTAAGTTATTGAAAAAGAAACAGCTTGAGGAAAGAAATAAAAATTGCTTAAAGAAATAGAGATTTGTTAAACATTAGAAGAAATTTATCAAAATTGTGTAATTATTCAACAAAAAGTAGCATAGTATACATAGTGCTCGATTTCTCTAGATTTGAGAGATTTCACCCAAGTTTGGCACAGGTTTTTAAATGAACTTGTTCGTTCACAAAAAAACAATAAATTGAGGCAAGTAAGTATATATATGTATATATACATTTATTAACACGAAACCGTTTTGAATATGGTATAATCGTACAGGAAATAATTAAGTTAGATGGCAAAAATATAACAATGTCATCATCTAAAATCTCAATTAACAATGATAAATGGTTATATAAATAGGAAACGGACGATGTGACAGATCTGTTTTGCACTTTACTACTTAACAATAAAAAAATAGAGATAAAAACAACTGATTGTAGTCAGTCAAGTAATTATTAATTAAAGGCTCGGCAATTACGAAGAATAGATTTGGTTTGATGAAATTTACTATTACTTTAGCTAATACAGAAAACTCGATCAAATCCAAATTCTCTTCGCTGGCAAAAATTGTCGTTGTATAGTTGTATATCAACTAAAAAATATACCTAAATCACAAATACCTATCTCAGACTCTGCAGTAGGATAGAAGCTGTTCACGTAGTTATTTGGAATGCAGATTTCTTGAGTGTTCGGCAAAATTCAGCAAAAATGCATGATTAAATGCATGATTTGATACGGCATTTTTGATTATATGTATTTACTGGCTTATTTTTTAGTTCTTACTTGTTTCAAAAAGCTACGTAACAAGTTTTGTCAAAAAAATTGTATTACGAAGCCCATCAAAATTTTATTCCAGTTATGAAATTAGTACTTCCTTTTGAATTAAGTTCCAAAGTTCAAGCCGTTTATCTTAGTAGCAACATTTAAAGTCTTGAGAAATGTAAACAGGTCACAAACACCGAAAAAACTTCATGCCAGAAGAAAGAATAGACACGATTTTTATATGGCTTCGTATGCCATTTCAACATCAACTCTTGTAGCAGAACCGTTCAAAAATTCTTCAAGCTCATCTCGTTCTCGATTCTCGTCTCTCGATTTCTGTAACGAACGTCTCTTCTTCTTCTTCTCTTTCTCGGGTTTCTCGGACTTGTCCCTCTCTTTGTCTCGCTCCCTCTCCTTTTCTCTTTCCTTGGACTTCTTCTTTTTCTTCTTCTCTTTGTCCTCATTCTGAATAATATAATATATTATGAATAAAAGTATTCTAGTGTTATACAATTAAATAAAAAAACGTTTGGCTCAACTTAGTTTTCAATTAAATTATTACATGCAAAGCTATACTTGGAACTACACTGCGACTTCAAATTATAAATCTCCACCAGCATGCTTCTTAGTAAGAATTTCCGGGAAAGGATCGAGAATCTGTACAATCTCCTGTTATAAATGAATTTTTCTCCTTTTATATCAGGTTATTACATTAATGAATTATAAATGTAAATAGTCTGAAGCTAGCAGCCAATTGACTTGGACAGTCTAAATATTGTTCAAATTCTTTCATTTTGTCTACTAACTTTGACTGCCAGCTTTTTCCTTGTGGGGTTGATAACTCTCGAATTCCGGTGTACAAGGCTTCATAAAATCTTTGAAATCTTCGAGATATTTACAGTTGGAAAATTACGTTATGTGATTTTTCATGTGACCTGTTCTAAAATACCACCCGAATATCTACGTGAAGGTCTTTAAGAAATCTTTTGAAATCTTGTGTACACTTAAAAGTTGAGTTGTCAACCCCTCGGTTTAATATTATTAATTAAAAATACAATTATGAACTTGGGTTTATATTATTACCTTCTCCTTGTGCTTCTTTTTACCCTTCATGACAGGACTGCTTCCAGCCGAACTCAAATGTTGCACACTAAAATTGTCAAGAAGCTCAAGGTGTACGTTAGAACTAGTCATGCTGACATCTCGACTCTTGTCGTCGCTGAATTCGAGCCTGTCTTTCCTGGCACTGCTGCTGCTGACATCCTCACCTCCTTCGGGACTTTGCCGCCACTTGGAATCCCGACCAAGCCAACTATCAAAGGCATCAGAGTCTCTTCGATTACTCAGTTCAAATTCACTAGAACCTTGGAAGTCTTGCTCGCTGGAAGACACGGAGTCACGCTTGCCGATCTGCGGCAGTATCTCTTGGTTGACCTCCGCACCTTGCAACTCATGCTTATGTTTCTGCTTACACAGAGGATTCTCTGCAAGCTTCAGCTGGACGGGAGTTGCAACTTCGTCGCCGGAAGACAAATCGTCTTCAAAACCGGCGACTAAGGGATTGGCAGTCTCTGTGTCACTAAAAAATGTGCAATTGTTTATTAGTTATGAAGCTAAATTTGTCTACGAATTAAATGAAACTGCAATTTTTTAAAATTTTTTACCTATCGGAATCCGCACGTTCATGAGGCAATGCTTGCGATCCTTGATTGCCTTCTTCCAGAAAAGATTTATCCAAAACGGCATCATCAGGTACAAAGTCTTCGACGCTCGTCAAAGGAGAGTTCAAATTCATCCCAACAATATTGGGTAGCTTGTCCACTTCATCCTCCTTTTTATTACCAAATATCTTAGACATAAAGGACTGCTGTCTTGAATTGGAATCTCGCCTGCTGTCTACACTATCAGACATTTCTACCGGCTTTAAACTTTCCTTCGGGGTGCTGTGCGCAGTAGATAGTGAAGAAACTTGTTGCTTCTGTGGCGAGTTCATTCCTGAATTCTCATGCATTTTTGGTACTGTGCTTTCTTTCTTTGGCGGAGATCTTATATCTGCGTTCTTCACCGGAATTGGATGACCAGCGCCGATTGGACCTGGCATCGATGTTGTCCTTCGCATGTCTGAATTCAGATTACCGGAACTATTCGGCGGCGAAAGGTGATGGTTGCTCAAAGATGATGTGACATTAGGAACTAGGGCGGTTGCAGAAGCAGAATCGGCGACTGTTCGTCTTTTATTTACAAGGTTATCTAAAAATTTATCGTAATCAGCGTCATCGCTTTCTTGGTAGAGGTCTAATTCTTGTATTGTCAGTCGGGTTTCCTCCTCGTTGGTTTCTATTTGTTTCAAAAGCGTTTCTCTTTGCAGTTGGAGGAATGGAAGATTGAAGAATTTGTGCAGAAGTTTCAACCCAAATCCGTTCCTCATTGACGTCTCTGCGTATCTAACCTGTGCAAAATTTATTTAATTAAGAGATATTTATTTTATGTTCTGTGGGTTATTACATATTTGCAGGTCTCAGACGCACATGACTAATTAAATTCTTTGACACTTTTTTTAATTATGCAACTATTTTGAAAAAAATTAAAGTAATGCTAATATTTTCTCAAATTGCTCACTAATTCAACTTTTTTTTTTCAATTTGCCTTTTAAATAAATTGTCGGACTTCTTTGCTGATTGACTAAAATAAGTAAATAACATATGCGCCATCTAAAAAATTGGAAATTTCAAAAGATTTTCACAACATTTTCGGTAACGGAGCGTTTAAAAATATTCCAAGGGAATTCATTGTATTTGTATTTTTTTAATCTGTAAGCACTTTGGAGACCTCATAAAATTGCTTAGGTATGGTAAAATCCATACAAAGCCCACTAAAATATTTTCAAACCGCGTGAATTATCTTAAAATTGTTACTATCACTTTTTCAAAAACTCTAGGGGATTACATATTAAAAAATACTAAAAATTATATTTTTGAAAGATTTTTGAAAGATATTATAGAGTCCAACATTACAGGATTCATAAATTCCAAGAGATTTCAAAGAATTTCGTAGGTTTTTGGAAAAAAGTCTAAGGATTTTAAATATCAATGACATTTAAAAGATTTAAAAGGATTCCAAGGCTTTTCTAGAAACCTTTAGGGAATAAATTAAATTACATTTCAAGGAACTTTCAGGAATTTGTACGAATTTTAAAAGAAATTATACGATTTTAAGTGGTTCCAAAAATGGAAAAGTTTCCCGGGAAATTCAGAGGATCTCAACAAATTTTGAATACTTACTTGAGCTAATCTTCCTTGAAAAGTGTCAATAAAATAAGTAACGTGATCCGCAGTGACACATCTGTGATGCGACATATCACAGTGATTACCTAGAACAATAACTGGTATATGGCTAGGAATTTTTGGAAGTTCTCGTTGCACGTAATCAAAAGTCCAAGATTTCGTTATGTCCATCATAATGATGACACCGTTGGTCCCTTTGTAAACGTCCAGAAACTCTGCATCCAAAGCAGGCTCCTCTATAATACTTTCAGAAGGTGCGTTGTCCATTTTTAATCTGTCCATCTTCCTCCGCCTTCTTCCACGATCAACGACGTCCCAAACCTCAACCTTGACGACGTCGTCGGTGGCTTTGTAGTTCCACTGAATACTTGCCACTTGAATTTCTTCAGTTTGCGCATATTCTTCGATGAATTTCTGTCCCTGAAGTCGGTAGAATAAACAAGTCTTGCCCACGTTTCGGTCTCCTTTTATAATTATTTTCACTAGAAAAATTAGTCGGTTTAATAATTGTTTCTCACTTCATTTAATCAGGGTATCTAAAGATTCTTATGAAAGAAATTGAAAGTCTTTCAGGTTTTCCAGGTCAATAAATCAAGTTTATCTAGGTTTTCTTTTTTGTAGATGAAATAGTGAAATAATATAACAACTCAATTCAAGATGATTTCTCACTAATTAGACAAATGTTTTATCTCATACACATCAGAGATAGAAGAAAAATTCAAATATGATCATCTAGAAGAGGCCATCTAACTGGACATCCAATATTATCGAATTCTTGAACGTATAATATTGTATTTATGTTGTCTTTAAAGCATATTGAACACTCAAATACAAAATAAACGAATTTTAATTCAAATATTTTAAAGTTTGGAAACTTTATATAATAGAGATATTTTAAAGGGATATGATTTTGTCGAAAACCAAGGATCAATAATTATATTCCTCTAGTTCCAAAAATGCTGAAACCATAAGTAACTCATTTTTTCCACATTATGGATTTATCATGGTTTTTTGCCTACTCCTCTCATGTAAAAAATTGGGCATTGCATAATTTGTAAACCAACAGCTTCTGTACTATTACATTTTAGTAAATACTTCATTATTTGAAATTAATAAAAACATTATTGATTTTTTAGGAATATTTAAATATATATTTAAATCTTTGGAATGTTGAAATTATTGTGAAATATTTTAAATCCCAAACATCCTTTGAAACATTTTTAAATCTTTGTAAAATCTTTTTAAATCTTTTTAAATCTTTAAAAATATTTTTAAATAATTTGTAATCTTTTAAATCTAACTCACAACGCCGTTGTGAACTCTTGATGAAATTCTCGACATTTTTGTTATGTCTTTGAAATCTATGTCAAATGTTCTGTAATCTATAAAATCTTTTTAATATTTGTGAAATGTTTTGAAATCTTTGTGAAGTCTTTTAAAACCATTTGAAATCATTGAAATACGTATTTTTAAATCTTTGTTAAATCGTTTGAAATCTGATATGCTAGCCTTTTTGAAATCTTTGTGAAACATTTTAAATCTTCTAAAATCTTTCCAAACCTTTTGAAATCTTTGTGAAATCGCGTGCAATCTATGCAATCTGATATACATGGATTTTTCCAATCTTTTGAAATCTTTGTGAAATATTTGAAATCTTCGAAAATTTTTCCAAATCTTTTTAAATCTGTAATATTTTGACATTTTTGTGAAATCGTTTTCAATCTGTGAAATATGATACACACGCCTTTATAAAATCTTTTGATTCTTTTTCAAATCTTTCCAAACCTTTGTGAAGCCTTTTGAAATCATTTAAAATCTTTGAAATCTTTGGACATAATTAAAATCCGATAAACGCGCTTTTAAAAAAATTTGGAATTTTTGGTGCAATCTTAAAACCTTTGTGAAATATTTTACAATCATTTGAAATCTTTGAAATCGGATGTTCATTTATTGATGAAATCTTTTAAACCTTTTTTAAGTATTTCAAAAGCTTTGAAACCGCTTCTAATCTTTGAAATATTTTGTAATCTGAAACTTTTGTGAAATCTCTTAAAATCGTTTAAATTCTTTACAATATTTGAAACATAGAAATCTGGTGTACATTAAAAAATGGAGCGTATGGTTAACCCCTCGAAAATTCGAATCCTGAAACTGTATTAACATCGACGTTTCCAACTAATAATTTTTGTAATATGTAAGTTGAATATCCCGAAAATGATATACCTTTACATTCTTTACCACATTTTAAATACAGTAAGACTAAAATATTATTAAAATATTAAAAGACTGAAATATTTTAATTACTCTTCCCATTTAAAGAAAATAGATGTTTCATAAGCGAAGAATAAAAAAAATAAGATTCAAGTTTCTCATGACAAATTTACTCACTGTTATATTGAACGCCCTTAGCAAATTTTCTCTGCAAATTTGTGGGCATGGATTGATGATTTGGTTTTGACGCGGCATTTCCGTCAGATTTTCCAGTCAATCTCTTGAAAGCGTTGAACATTTTTACCTTCTTTTATAAGACAGTAATAACCGGAATCAACTGTCCTTTATTTTTATTATCCTGCAAAAAATTCAATTGATGAAATTCCATATTTTCTACAATATTCCAGCTTTATCTTATCACTTAAACAATATCCAAGAATAATAATTTAAATAGAGCTACTTATACCCACTCATTACCTTTTTTAAAAATTCACGAATAAAAATTAAAATACTCCAAAAGTTGAGGTTAAGTTCAATGTACTCTCGCAACAGAACTTGATTTTCTTGTGTAATAATAAATAACCTAATTACTTCTTGAATATTAGACTTAAGGTAAATCTAGAAATTTATAAATAAACAAAAATTAACAAAAAAAGCTCCATTATTTTGAAAACACTGACGTTTCTAGGAAAACCCATGATTTCTCTCTCAAGAAAAATGTCACAAATTATGCGCAAATTTAAAGACTTACGGTTCATTATGAGAGATCCGAAATAATATTTTGACATTTTAAATCATGTAATCACTAAACACACACCGATCATTAAAAGCCAGCTGACAACTGTCACCGTCACGTCAAATCGCGAACATATGGCAAATGTTATTTGCGTTGCTAGGTTGGTATTTCATTACATCTTGATTTTTATCAGGTTGGCGACCGTTTTAACACGTTTTAAATTACCATGTAAATCGAATCCGATTTCGTTCATTGAATTGATTTTTTTATCTATTAGTACTGATTTGCAAGCAGGTTTTATAAATAAGCTGTAATTATAAATGAAACATAATAAATTTGATTTTCTTTGTGCTTTATAATTTAAAAATAAATTTACTTTATATATCCTGATGAGTTAATTCCAAATATCTTATGCTGAACATAATTAAACGGTTATATCTAGAAATATTAAGGGAATTTCAAGATTTTTTAAGCCATGTTAAAAAATATTTCATTTCAATGGATTACAGAGGATCAATTACTATACATTTGTAGACATCTTTTCCTTTAAAAATTTTGAAAACGGAAGGAAATGTGGCAGCTGCCGCCAAACACGTTTTTTCACTAATACTTTCGGTGAGCATGATAACTCTGTAACGGATTATCTGAAATAAAATAACCAACGAAATTTCATTAGTATATTTCTATACAGAGTTCGTGAACAAAGGGTTCGGCAAAACTTGGATTTTCCCTCAATTTTTCAGAAAATTTCGATATTTGAGATTCTATAAATTCGGTTTTTTGGCAAAAAAAAAGAAATTTGGTCCAAATGAGAATCCCCCCGTTCACAAACTCCGTATAGGAATATATTAATTAAATTTCTTTGGCTTTTGACTTCAGATAAGCCATTCCAGAGTTATCATGCTCACTGGAATCATAAAAAAAAACTTGTTTTGCGACAGCAGCCATATTTCCTCCAGTTTTTAACATTTTTTCATGAAAAAGTACACCAAAATATGTAGTAATCGATTCTCTGTAGTCATTTTCTATAAAAGGTTGTCAGCATTACTTCATAACCCCTTAATATTAAAATTAAATATTCTTTTGTATAAGGGATGAAAATGAAACAAGTTAAGTTATAAACTAAAACATGGAAATGTTTTTATTAGTTACCAATCAATTTTGGTTATATTATAGAAACGTCATCTTTCAACATAACATAATTTCAAACATTCATGGAATGCGATCGCAGTTTTTAAGCGATTTCGTATCAGTAAAGCATTGTTTTTAATGATTAAAAAACTGTATTACATAAATAAATATTAAATTAGTTACTAATTCCGCGTGTTTCTGCGATGGCTTGTGAAAGCAAAGGTCTCAGACTTTCACGAATCAAAGAATGTTTTTCGCCGTGCGTTATTAACAAAATGGAATTTGCCGTTTTTAACGTTCCGAGAGCTTCCTTAATTTTCTCTAAATGCAACTGTATCTTCCCCAACATCAGGTATAACAGACCCGTTAAAGGATGCGCAAAGTCGTAATAATGTCTAAAAAATAACGAGAACTTAATTTTGTTAGAAAATATTTTTGCTTTTTAAATGATTTACTTTAATTTATCGAGTAGATAAGTACTTACAAATAACCTGGAATCAATTGCAAAGCATAAAACTCAGCTTCTTCCCAGTACTCTAAAGACACAGCGGCATCAAATGCTGATTCCGTTGTGCGAACGTGTTGCAAATTAAGAGGATGGAAAACACCTTTTTGTCTTTTTAGACACATTTTACTTATATCAAGATCTGCGTTAGTTAAGGGTAATTCTCAAAATCTCATAAAACTATGTCATTAAATTTAAGATTGGGGTCATAAATTGAGTTTTCGAACCAATTATTAACTCGTTATTAACTCTTAAAATGTAACAATTAAAATAGTAGGGTCGATATGGGTAAGTATGATATGAAATTACAAAGATAGACTTTCATGAGTTTACAAGATTCTTCTTTTGTAACTATAAATTAAACATCCAATTATTCTTATAATACAATTTAGCTTCCAATATGTTGTAACTGGTAAGAATATTAAAGAAAACAAAATAAAAGAATTTGAATTTGTAATGAAAGTTCAGTGATAAAAAAATTACCTATTTTAAATTGTATGATTTCTAAATTGATTAAAAAATATTTTGCTGTGGAAATGTATATACTAAAATGTTATTTTCCCATTATTATTATTATTTACTTACATCTTTATCCTAAAAATAACGCAAAAACGTTTTAAAATCAACGGATATTGAAGGAAAATATAATATCTTCCTTCATACCTGTACAAAATTAACAAACAGTGCTTTATGTAGGAAAAAATCCAATCAAAAGTCCAGATGACACAATTACGAATAGGATTTTTCTAGAAACATCTCAGTTTCTTTAAAAATAATTGATTAAAGCAAGAACTGAAGACAGTCACCTTTACCCTACAAATAATAAGAGTTATAAAATAAGTTTTAATTTAACATTTTGTTCAAATATTTAATATACTGAATAACCCATAGCGTCATTTGATTCTGTGTGAAAAATTACATTATCTCCATGCATGGTTTGTTTATAATATGTCACGAATTACGCCCATAACAAAATGGCGAAACACATAGTCTTTTTGCGCTTTTTTTACCCGAATCGAATGGGGACATTATTTTATTAGTAACTCACATTTTTAAACAAATCATTGAACAAACAAGTTTATTCAAAGTTTTGGAATATTGAAAAAATGTAATGTAAAATCCATTTTTATTTTATGTTAACGATTTTATCACATTAATTTTTCACTTTCAAGTCTTTTATTTGTTTACTGACATATTTCTGATGTTTCGATGATATATTTTATATTAATAAGAGCGTAAAAAATCAATTGTAAAAATTAATTTTTTTAATAGCACTTATATGGTTACGACCCCAGCTGCAGAATTGATTGAAAGTGCTTTATCATTTTTTTCCATTTTTCAAATTTTGAGATCGTTTTTTGCTCTCATGAAAATTTGTTTTTCCTGAAACTCACACGGTTCTACAGTGACACTCTCTAATTTCTGTTTTCCAATGAACAAGCAAACAATGACAAAAATTAAAAAATCGTAGTTTTATTATTTAAAAATTTCTAATTGAATGGGTTGAAATCGAACTTACTTTTAATTACCTTATATCATGTGATATGAAATTTTTGATATTACAAGTGACTAGATAGATTTTTCTTCTAAAAATTTGTAAAATTTCCGTCCAAAAATAAATTCACTGTAATTTCCGGTTTTCCCGGTTCAGCGGATATCCTGAATTAATAATTATAGTAAAAGGATACAAGCCATAGTCTTCATGTTTTGCAAATTGTGCGCCGTGAAATCTCTCGTATCTTCAAAATTTTTCCAAAAGTCTTCTGAGATTTCTTCACCGCAGTGTATGCATTTTTTCTCATTAATATTGCAAGCTTTTGCGCAAGCTGCTTCAGGACACAAAGCTGCTTCAACAACTGGTTCAGGCTCGTTACATTTTTCGCAATCGCATAGAAAATAATAGGTATTTAATAGTTCTGCCTGTCTCGTATCTTTCGAATTCATCAAATCGATATACGATATTTTTATCTACAGGAAAATATATACAAGAAAAATATTAGTGTTCATCCTCTCAAAAATTGTATAATTTTTAATTCCATTTTAGTTCACCTTGGTCCAATCGAAACGAGGAACATCTTCAATAGCTCTGATAATAATCGTGGTACCTTCAAAAACCGCAAGAGCATTAGGTCGGCAACTGTGGTCAATTATAGAAGGTGCTAAGTAAATTCCCACTCCTATACTATTCATGTCATGGTCCAGAATATTGAAAGAATTAACACACATTCTTCCATAAATTCCCATCAACTCTGCTTGATTAGGAAGCTCCGATTTACCCATAAATTCGAATAAAACTCCACAAAGAGAAGCAAAATGTTCCATTCGCGTTTCGTCCTGCTTTAGATCTGTATAATCTATAGGAATGTTAAACATTTTTTATGAACAATCTCGGAAATCCATGAGTATCAACAAACCTACTTGCATGAAATGAATTAGCTTTGAATCATATACTAAATAGAATGAAAAGATTTTTGTGTCTAATTAAGGAAAATACAAAGATATGTTTTATTACTATATATAATCTGTGGGCGTCTGCATGAACAGGGATTAAAATAGCCGGTTAAATTTCCTGCATTTAAAGTCCTTTAGGACCTTCAGGTAGCAAAATGTGTCCAGATTTTCAGAATAAGTTAGTAACAAAGTGAGGTTGAATTTCCTAAAAGATTATATGTATCTGAAAAATACCTGTATAAGAGTTATAAAGGTTTTATGGA
>JAWWLR010000166.1:19297488-19311919 GCA_035041075.1 Acraspis erinacei | reverse complement strand
TGGACTTGTGTCTTATTTTATTGATATTTTAGGAAATGCAAAACAATGCAAATAAATGAAGTTCACACCACACTACAGTAAAATTGTAGAAGAGGGCGTAATGCGCAATTATACGAACCGGCGCGAAATTTTAAATTCAATAAATTTTCTAGCTTATAGGTTTCTTGAATTTATAATTGATTTATTTCGCGAAATTGGAGAGAAAATGTAAAAACTCTTGAAGTTCAGCTTTGAAATTCGAGCTGCAAAACATTTATGCTTGATAAGCTTATAATCTTATAAACTTTAAAGATTGAAATTTGGCATCATTGTCAAAGGGTCAAAGGCAACATTGTAAATGCGTGCGTATTTAAAGAGTTGTGACCTTGAGCGCTTGTGTGGCATTGTGACAAGTGATTGTATCAACATAACCTATATACGGCGTGAAAAGTTTTGCCCGGTATTGTGGGTACTGCATTTTATACCCGCAAGTTCAAACCCGCATTTTCAAAAACCGACTGCATTAAATGCATTGGTCGATCTCCTTATTTTATAAAGATGAAGGTTATTATTTATCAAGCTCTGGCGGTGATTTTCCTCGTTTTGCATATCCAGGATGCAAATTGTTTTATACCCCTGATTCCATTAGGATTTACCGGAGCTGGAATGGCAGGAATTTATGCAGGGTATTCTTACCTAAAATGTAAAGTAGCAGAATGCTGCATTGATAAATATATACCAGCTGATACTTCGCGTGAGTTATTTCATTGAATTTATAATGTTATAAATCTTAAAAAGTTTAGAGAAAACTTTCGGAATTCTTAAGTATGAACGACCTCAGATCAGACTTCCAATGATCAAATTTTGTTTAAATTTTAAAAATAAGGAGGTATTGACAATCGAAACGTTTTCTCCAAAATTTGTAAAGTTTTAGTCTGGTTTAGAAAAATCGAATCCAAATTGAGATACAATCTTATGATCAGAATTTAATAACACTAAAAACACTTACTCCTTAAAGCTTTTATGAAAATGTTCTCCAAACTTTGTATTGATCGCGAATCTTTTACAAATTCGAATACAATTTTTTTCATTAAAAAAGATTTGGAAATCGCAATTAAGTTATGAGCGAAATGACAAAATTAATTAAATTAATACCAAAGGCAAATTTTGGTTACTTTATTATTTTTTATCAATTCTAAACATTTTATAAGTCATATCATTTCACCCTTAGTGAAAAAGACACATTTTCCATTACGTATTTTATTTTTTTAGTTTGGTCGGTTGTAATTGCAAAAAGTTTATTCAGTTTTTTTCAGAAATAATCTGTATGCAAAGGTTGATGTTTTTTTAAAGAGTTCCAAAAAGTAAATCGGCTTATATGGGTCATTCCTCCTTAGGGAGCGTCCATTAATTACGTATGATTTTTCAAAATGTAGACCCTCCCTCCTTATTGTAAGGATTCGTAAGATTTCATTAACAACCCCCTCCCCTTTTTTACGTAAAATAAAAATTTTTTATGTGATATATCAACAATGTACCAATTATTTTCACTGCAAACGACATTTGAAAGGATTTCTTGAACATACTTTGTCCTTTGAAATATAAATGGCTAGAAAGTATGTCAAAGTAATACAATATCTTTACGGAACTTAAAGACATTTGGAAGATTTTTGGTATTCATCAAATTTCGAAAGATTTCAGGGCATTGCAAAAGTTTCACAGATTTCAAATGATTAAAAAAGATTGAAAGAATTTGAACAAAATACCTAAAACAATTTTAGAGACGATTCCCGCAGAATAAAAAGGATTTTACTAGATTTTGAGAAGTATTTGAACGAATTCTGAAGTATTTCAGGGGATTTTAATGGCATTTCGAAGATTTTTCCAAGGATTTCAAAGTATTTTAAGCAGGCGTCACAGTTCCTGTGGGCCAAATTATAGACAAAAGGTACTTTTTTTGCTCTCAAAGGTTAAAAAGGTTTTAATAAATTCATAAGACTTCAAAATAATTCAATTTAAATTCATGTAAATTAGAAAAAATATTTAAAGTAAAACAAATTCCATTGATTTCCGTAAAATTGAAATGAATTGAGGGGAATTTAAGGTATCTATTAAGGATCAATTATAGTAATTTAGGTACATAAAATAAAACTGAATTAAAAACAATCAAGCAAATTCAAAATAATTAAAAAATATTTAAAAATTAATTGAATTGATTAAGTTTGAAATAAATTTTGAAAAATTAAAGAGAATATAACATAATTTGATAAAATACCTAAGAATTGAATTGCAAAAAACTATTGAAAAATCGCTTGAAATCTTTGAAAATTCACGAAATCTCTTTTTTGAATAAATTCTTTGAAATGCATTAAAATATTATAAAATCCCGTGAAATTACATGTAAAATATATTGAAATACCTTAAGAGCTCTTAAACCTCGATACAATTATTGAAATCTTCGGAAATCTTATAAAATCCCTTGGAATCTTTTAAAATATCATATTATGACCTTACTTGTCCTGTAAAATTCACTAAAATATTACAAAAACCCGATAAATTCTATGCTGATATTTCCTGAAATCCTGAATAAATTTATTAAAATACCTTGAGGCCTTTAAAATGCCTTATCTTCTAAAATATCTTAAAACTTCATTGGTCCTGTGAAACGTTTCCATATCTTCCGAAATTTATAAGATGTATGATCCTGATATAGTTCAAACGCTTTGAAATTCCTTCAAATTAATTTAAATAATTAATAATTCTTTGGAACCTTTTATAATTCCATAAAATATTTCAAATCCTTTGAAATCTTATTAAACTACTGCAGTCAATTAAAAATTATGTGGAATTGTTTTAAATAACCTAAAATATTATAAGTCCTTTAAAATTTTTTGAGGTCCCTTGAAATTTTTTTAAGCTCTTGAAAATGCCTATGAATTTACAAAATGTCTTCAAATATTTCAAAACCTTTAAACATTTTATCAATTGATACTCAGAATCAATTAAATAAAAACTTTTTAAAAATCGATTGAATTAAGTAAGATAAGTAAATCAAGAAGAATTCAAGGGAATTCAAAAAATTCATAGAATTTAAAAGAGTTTAGGATAAATTAATAAGAATTCATTGCGTATTCCAAATCTCTTAAAATCTTTAAAACCCTACGAAGTACCTCACTTCTCGCGAATAAATTCTTTGAAGTCCAATAAAATATATAAAGTTCCGTGAAATTCTATGACGATATTTCCTTTAATCCTGGAAAATGTACTAAAATATACTAAGAATCTTAAAATCCCTTAAAATCGTTGCAATCCTCGGAAATCGTATAAAATATTGTGAAGTGTTTTAAACATGGTGAGCCTAAAGCATTTCTTACTCAAGTCTCCTCTTTCTAATTATTTTTTGAAAATATGCTAATTGAAACTTGTTTTGGCTGTTGAAATTACTTTGTGTACTATTATTCATATTATCCAGAGAAATCCGTGCAACCTCTTGAAATCCCATGTATTCTTTTTAAAATTTTGTGAGTCTTAACATTTTTTAAATTAGGTGAAAATTCTTAGAAATCCTTTGAAACATACTTATATAATCTCGTGAAATCCCTTTAAAAAGTTTGAACTCCCTGGAAATCCTTCAAATCGTTTGAAATCTTCGAAATTCCATAAAATCCCCTTTAATCCTTTAAAATTCGCGGTAAACCCTTAAAATCTCCAAAAATCGGTTAAAATCCTTGAAATTAATTTAATTCTTTAAAATATGTGGGAATCTTTCTGAATCACTTGAAATCTCTTCAAGTGCTTTATGATATTCGGAAATTGTTTCAGATTCCGTTAAATCCTCTAAAATCCGTGGATATACTTTTGAAAATTTTTGAAATCTTTTGAAAACACTTAAAATCCTTTGACATCACGTGAAATCATCGGAATCCGTTGAAATCTCTTTAAATCTGTTAAAATTCCTAAAGTACCCCATTTTCAAGATTTGGTCCCTATGGTACCCCATGTGCAGCTCATAATGTAAGAAATATAATAAATAAATATGAATAATAAATAATAAATATAATATGAATTGTCTTAAATTCTTTTGATGTATTTCAGGATAATTTTAAAGATATTCTGAGAAATTTCCAATAAATTTCAATAATTTAAAAGGATTTTTAATATTTTTGGGTGTTTCTAAAACTTCTAAGGCATTTTCAAGAGCTTTTAATTTGAAATATTCTAAGCAATTATTAATTAACACCATTAATTCGAAGGGATTTCAAAACCTTTGAAGTATATTAGGATAAAACATTTCCTAGAATTTGAGAAAATATGGAATTATTTTACAGGACCTGTTGTATAAGGTTTTAAGATATTTTAAGGATTCATAAGGATTTCCGGGTCCCCTAACTCCAAAAAAAGCCTGACGTAATTAGTGGACGCTCTGTTGAGAGCAATCATGCTAAAGGAACTGCTTTTATGAACTTCAAAAATACTATTTAAACTAGATTTCTTGTTAATATTTTGTAATGCAATGTTTCATTATATGTGCTTAGGCTTGGACGATATGCTTAAAGAGGAACTATTCGGACAGAAAATAGCTCACGATACAGTACTTCATGCAATTAGTGGTCATTTATCTCGTCTCCATCCAGTAAAACCATTGGCTATGAGTTTTCATGGATTGCCTGGAAGCGGTAAAAATTTCGTCGTCAAAATGATAGCAAAAGCTCTTTTTAAAAAAGGCGAGGACAGTGAATACTATCATTTTTTTAATGGACGAGATCAATTTCCTCACGAACGACTAGTAGAAACATACAAGGTATATTTTCACCACCTAAAACATCCAAAGAATCAGGGTGTCTAGCGATATGGGAAATTCGAGAAAACCGGGAATTTTGTGCACCTTAAAAATATGGGACAATGCCGGGAATTCATTAAAAAAACCCGAAAAATCTATGCTCGTAGATTAAAATTTTTATTTTCTGCGTAAAATTATTCTTATTCCCATTATTAATTTATAAAAATCAATGGTACAAACTTGTGTCAAATTACACGTTTTATGGTCAAATTTCGGTCCTAAGTTTTTGTAGAGTGGCCTCTACAGTGGAACAAAAAATCCGGATTTTTATGAAATTAATTAAAATTAAATAAAAATAAATTAATTAAACGACGCAATTAAAAAGGTTAAACTTTCAAAAATTGAACAGTTGGAACACTTGGAGAATTTCTGTTTAAAAATATAAATCAATCAATATCTAAATGTTGAAGATTATATAATTTTGAAGCAGTTTTAAGGATACATTAAAAATTTAACAAGTTTTAATTTGGTTTAAAACCAACCGTTTTTTTAATTAGAATTTCAATTTATTAGATTTTAAACTTAGCACTCTGAAATTGTAGTATGATTTATAAATGAGCGACCCGATGCAGTAAGGTGACGGCGCTCGAAAACTCGAACAAATATTGTCCAAGCGACTTGTGATATCCAAAATTTAAAGTTAAAAAATTAAATTATAAACGGAATAACATGTTTTTGAGAATACCAAAGTATGTATTTGCGCTGAAAAATTTTAATTCGAAGTTTTTTTTTCAAATATAAGTGTTTATTCATGTTAGTATTCATTTTAGTAATGTTTTAACTATTTTTAATCAACTCATATTTCGTTTTAAGTAATCATCAATTTAAAGAGCGAATATTTCATTATGATTTTTTTCTCGCAATTTAAATAAAAATAAAAAAAACAAATATTAAATAAAATACTAATAATAATTTAATAGTCAAATTAACTTTTTTCGTGCCATTTCTTTCAATATACACTACCGGCAAGAATTATAGGACTACCTTATATCTAGTTTTCTTGGTTGCATAAAACCATACAATATTTGTAATTAAACAAATTGGACTTTAAAAATGCTTATAACTGTGTTTAAAACAGAATTCTGATTTTCACAAGGGGCTTAACCGATTAAAGCAGATATAGAAAAACTTAATTTTGATCACTTAACATGATATTTGATTGGAATAAATTTTTATATACGATTAAAATTGAAATTATGCAAATGCGTTAGTTATCGTCAGTCACGGAACCAAGTATTAAGACGAGAAAAGTATGCTAATTTATAAAAGGATACATAAACTTACGTAAAATCACATTTTTATCACACGCGAAAAGAGCGAGTTTTGTGATACGAAAAATACTGGGCCATCTGACGATAACTATTGCAGTGACGATTACCAGTGAATTTACCTTATTGAGTGAAAGTCTAAATCACAAAATTTTCTTTGGCTTATTTTAAAAGTAAAAACTAATAAGTCTAAATAATTTTAAATTGTAAGATCGTTTATAAATCCATTGTTTAATTATAAGAAGTTTTTAAATGTTTACAACTTAATTCTTCTAATTTCAGACCTTTGCATAATCCAAGATAAAATCATTCTGATCCTTATGAAAGAAAATTAATTTTGTAACATTTTCTATAAACTATTAGTACTTTTTTAACTGATAATAAGGTGCGAAATTGTGACACATATCACGGATAGCCTCGACTAAATTCAACCCAAAAGTGCTTGCACATTTATTTTGTCCTTTTTACGTGGTTCGGGAATGTTCCCCGGTTATTTTGAGCCAATAAAGAACAAAATCATACTACGCGTTTTTCAGAAAAAAAGATTGTTTTCATTTTTACAATTAAAAATCTCAGTTTTCTCCAAAACTGCAAAATATGAATAGCAGTTTAGAGTTCAAAATTGTTGAGCTTCCTGAAATCTATTAAATTGTACCCTTTCCAGGTATATTCTTAAAAAGGTTTGTTCTTAGTTCACTAACTATGTAAAGAATATTTTCCAAGAGATTATTATGGCTCCTGAGTTTAAAAGTATGGAAAAATGAGTTTTTATCTCTAAAATTGAAGAAATATAATTTTTGTGCCGATTGAAAATCTCATTTTTCTCGAAAATAAAGCATAATAAGAATAGCAATTCATAGTTCAAAATTTGTCATCTTCTCTAAATCTATAAAAATATATACCTCCCAGATGTAGATCTTGTATATTCTAAAAAAAGTATGAAAAATATATTAAAGCAACTAAAATAGCATTTAGTTTGACGAACTTCAAAGTTTATTATTTGAAACTTTTTTATCTGAGTACCAATATTCAAATTCGGTCCCCTTCCTGAAGCTTTTAAAATGATATTCTCACCAGATATTTATCATTATGTATTTGAAAAAATATTCATATTATATCAATGTTTTCTATATTTTTATTAGTTTGTTCAAATACACAAGACAAATATATGGTATGGGTATGATTTTAAATATTTCAGGAAGGGAGACGAATTTGAATATTGATATTCAACTAAAAAATTTTTTTAAAGATAAACTCTTGAAGTTTGTCAAACTAAATGCTATCTTAGTTGCTTTAATACATTTTTCATACTTTTTAAAAAGAATTTTTGCTAAAATACACCAAATCTACGTTTGTTAAGTGTACATTTGTATAGATTTCTTGAATTTTAGAAATAAAAACAAATTTTCTCTACTTTTAAGCCCAGGAACCTTAATAATATCATGGAACATGTTCCTTACATCGTCAGTGAACTAAAAACAAACGTTTTTAAAAATAAAATGTTATAGTTCGTTTAACTAAATGCTATTTTAGTCGATTTTTTCTATACTTTTAAATACTTTATTCAGTCAAACAAAATTATATCTGGAAAGGTAAGAATTTAATAGATTTCAGGAAACTGAACAATTTTGAACTCTAAACTGCCATTCATTATTTGCGTCGATTTCTAGAAAAATGAGATTTATAATTGAAACGCTGGCGATCAAAAAGGAATAAGCTCGGTAACGCCGTCGTTTTAGTTGGCCCCTGGGTTATATTTTTTTCACGTAAAATTTTAATTTTTTAAAACATATGCTAATAGGAAATTTTATAGCGCACATTTTTAATCCTATAAATAAATGTGATGACTTTTTAGTTTTTGAAATAATCAAGAAAATGTTACTTTTTTCTGCAATCGCAAAATACGAATTTTTTGCGTTCAACTCGCCATAAGTTCTACAACAATAGGAATTTTGTAATAAAAATTCAAGGAAGGAAATCAAGGAAGTTTTTTGAAAAATATCAGGCAATTATGTTTTATAGTTTTGAAGGCACAATTGACTTAAGATTGTGACATTAAAACTTCATTGAATCCTATCAAAAGCTTAGGTGACCGTTAAATTTAATTTTCTGAAAATTCTTTCGACTCCCGAAGCGTTTCGTTATATGATGGTGCATATTTTTTAGAATTTTTATTACAAAATTCCTATCATTGTAGAACTTATGGCGAGTTGAACATAAAAAATTCGTATTTTGCGATTGCAGAAAAAAGTAACATTTTCTTGATTATTTTGAAAACTAATAAAGTCGTCACATTTATTTCTAGGACTGACAATATGCGCAATACAATTTCCTATTGGGATATGTTATTAAAAAATTAAAATTTGACCTGAAAAAATATGACCCCAGGGGCCAACTAAAAGGATGGTGTTTCGGGCGTACCCCTTTTGATCACCAAAGGTTCAATGGTTAAAACTGAAAAATCTTTTTTCTCAAAAACGCGTAGTACGATTTTTTTCTTTATTGGCTCAAAATAACCGAGAGAAACTTTAAATTCTATCCGGAAATTTGCCTGGGAATTTGAAAACGGAATTCCACTGGACGCCCTGAATGCATAATATCTGTAAATCAAAGATAAAAAAACTATAACAGAATCCTATTCGTCATACTTGTTTACTCACAGGTAGAACTTCAAAACACTATTATCGACAGTATACAAAAATGTGATCGGTCGCTTTTTGTCTTCGATGAAGTCGATAAAATGCCAGAGGGAGTCTTAAATGCACTCGTCCCGATCCTCGACTACACGACTTACTTCAGACTCTCCGGAGTGAACAAGAATAAATCAATTTTTATATTTCTCTCAAACACCGGTAGTCAGCAAATTGTGAAGCGCTTGCTTGAACTCTGGGAAAACGGAAGGAAAAGAGAGGAAACGGGACTTCAGGATTTCGAAAGCTTGATAACCATAGGAGCGTTTAACGAGAAGGGTGGCTTTCACAGAAGTGATGCAATAGAAACGAGTCTAATCGATCATTATGTGCCTTTTTTACCTCTCGAAGAGTCACACGTGATCAGCTGCATAAAACGTTACTTCCGAGATCGACTGATCTATGATCCTTCTGCGCAAATGATTGAAGAAGTTCTGAGCCACGTAACCTTCGATCCTCCACCTCACAATCTTTACTCAAAAGCTGGTTGCAAAAGATTAGAGCAAAAAGTGGCCCTAATCGCTAATCGAAAACATTCGAATCTGCGGTGACTCTCTAATAATAGTCAAAATACTCTCACGTGATAAAAGTGTTTCATCTTCGGAAAATACGTCGGAAACCGAATTTTATTGACGATCTATGTTGTCGCACAAGAGAAAATATCTACCTATATATAAATATACGCATTTATATGTGCGCGGTATTTTTTTATATATAAAAAAATATGTGTGTGCATATTTTAAGCCTAAATCGAGTCGACTTTTGGCATCTGTTAGAGAAAATCATTCTTTAATTTTTTTTAAGATGACAAGTTGCAATTTAGGTTTTACAAGTTCTTTCTTTTGCGGTGAAATTAAAAAAATCTCGTACTACTCATCCCGCTCGACTATGCTTTTGAAGAAACGAGATTCGATTTTTCAGATATTACTCTAATGTGATTCACCGTGTTGTCGATTAAATGAAAAGGGACTGTAAAGCTTCCACTTTCTGAAAACACCGGACTATTTTTTGTACTACTGTTAATTACATTTTTTGTACTAATGTCTGTTATATTCTGAGAATTAAAACTTATATAAATAGTGAAGAAAGTGAAATTTAATGCTTAAATATTTTTGTATTGAAAAATAACTTTTTATGTAGAAAAGGTTTCGATGAAGATTGATTTTTATAGATCTGTCGGCACTGTTTTAATGATTAATGTATTAAATAATAAATATGAGGAATCATTTACTTATGTGTACTAACTAGAAAAGTGTCATCTATAATTTATTTGGCTGTTAATAGATGTTTACTCTACAAAATCCGGCAAACCATGCGTTTTTTATTCCGAAAACCCAGAAACAATATTAAAATACACTGGAACTTGGATTTAATCAGTCCGGATTTACTTCTTTGCGGATGAGGGGCGCACTCTCAACGCGTTATTTGCATCATGCGTTTAAATCCAACAGAAATTATTCTGTCGGCCCTGTCTACTTACGTTCGGATGGTCTGGATCTAGTTTGAAGGCCACTGCAAGCCCGAAACCGGCATTAAATCCAGGTTGAAGTGTATATTCGTTATAATCATAATATTAAATTCACGATTGTAGTGTTTGATTGTTTTGATTCTATTTCTAGAATTACACAATTCCTGATTTAATTCAAGCGTGTGAGCGTGCAGAAAAGAGTGAGAACTATGTTTTATATTTGAGTGTGAGTTGTGAACCCAATGAAATTTGCAATAAAAACTTGTTGATAGAAAACATATATGAAGAATATTTGACTTTACCCAATTTTAATGCCGTTGGCAGCTATGGGTGTTATTTTTATTTAAACTTTTCATAACATCTTGCCAGACATTACAGTTTACTCCATATCTACTTTGAGGGGGGGGGGATATAGCCGAAATTTAACTATAAATTAGTATTTTCTTATCTATTACAATATTAAGAATAAGAGAATTGTATAATAATGAATAAGTTAATTATAGGTATTAGAGTGGTCCAAAAAAGGCTTTTTTTCATTTGATCTCTTCCACATTGTTCCTTTTGTTAAACAGTCTAATCAATTTTTATACAAATATTTAGAGGTGTTTCAAGCTCATTTTCGCAAAAAATTGATTTTTTAATTTAATTTCCACTATTAATAGATTATTTTACTTTGGCATAAAAAGAATAAAATGAATATCCCAACGTATATTTTTTTAATTCTGCCAAGAATCAGGGGACTACCCTAATAAATATTTAATTCAGGGTGTATTAGGGAAGAAAATCGGTTCGGGAAAAATATATAAAACAAATGATTAAAAATCAGGAAGCGGCCTAATCCTGCAAGTTGTACAACCAAAATAGCTTTAAATATTACCGGCCCATCAGGATTTTTCCTGAAATCCTACCTTACTAATCGAGCCTTATATTTATAGTAACAGAAATTTACAATACATGTTTAATAATTTTCTGAGGTGGAATAGCTTGTTACTGTATTGCGCTTATTGTTGTTCTTTTCTGTCGCAGCCAATACGATTCAAAAATTTGTATAAAAATCATTTTGAAACTGCACAAATTCATTCAGTCATTTTACAAAACTACACTGATACATTTAATTTTACATTATGTTTAGACTTTAAGGGCATTCTAAAATATAACTATTTCAGCATTGAGAGATAAGGGCAAGGACTGCGCTCAACCAAAAATATGTCCGCTTTTTTGGAAATATTGCAATGTGAGGTTCAGGGCAGTTTAGAAGATTTATATAACTTAATGGGACAGTGTACCATTTTATTCTTCAAAAATCGCTATTCTAAAATGTACAGATTTGTGTAATAAATATTTAATTACTATAGAAAGTGCTATTTCGTTAAAAAGGTATTATTGAAATATGGTATTTTGAGATATTTTTGAAGAAAAAAAGTAAATCGCGCTTTTCTCCAAACAAACTTTTTCACCTGGCTGACATTTTAGAGAAAAAAGTTTTGCACCTATCCATATCAAATTTTGTTCACTTATTCTGCACATGTATAGCTTCAGTATGGACTAGAATTATAAATTTTCGTTAACATTCAATCGATTGTTTAAGCAATTGTGCTGTGTAATATTCGTAACAGAAGTATTAACTCATATATTGTTGAAAATATAAATGTTTTCAATAAAAGTCATTCAGAAGAGGATTTAAATCCAATCAGAGAATGGTGAAGGCTCACGTGATCATTTATGGCCTAGCAAAGGAGTTTCAACCATATAGGAGATGTATAAGAAAAATTCCAGGTCAAGAATAAAGTACAATTAAAACGCATCAAGAATTTTTAAAACGTCTCGGTCGAAACCGATTTTTATTGACGATCTGTATTGGCACGATTGTATAGTTGAATAATTAAAAATATTGTAGACTTTTTCGGGACTAACAATAATAGTAACATGTGTAATAATGCGCGCAAGGATAGATACCTACATAAATATATGCATTTACATCTGCGCGCTATATATATATTTTTTATACATTGCATTTTTTGTAATCGTCATGTGATCGATGTCATAGGAAATCGGTCAGTTTGACCGTAACGAAGTGATGGAATTGTTTGGGGCTGAAATATACTGTTTCCGAGTCATAATATGATTCACGTATTTTTTGTTTTTCATCAACATTTTTTTCATGAACTTAGGGCTATTTTGATATTTAGACAAATAATGCAAAACTTAACGAACAATTTCTTTAAAACTTTGTATCTATTGATTAAAATGGCATACATTTTTAGAAAAAATTAAAAAAGTAATTTTTCTCCAAAAGGCCACTTTCGATTTCTTTACATATTTTTTTAAATCCATAGTAATAGGTGTTGTGTCCTCAATACGTTCACGACCTGTCCGGTAACCCCAAGAATGTGTGCAAAATTCGCCAACAATTGGTCAAAAACTATGGATTTGCATGATCATCATACACACTGTTAAAAATATTTTTAAATTTATAAAGTTATAACGTTACAAAAGTAAAGAAAAATTTGACAAAATTTCCGATACTTTTACGTAACACCTTCAATTTACGAAATTTTTCATAAAATTAAGACATTGTAACTTAATTCTCGTAAAACCTTACAGTTCGAAAAAAGTTTTGTAACTTTCTTTAAATTTAACGGCATAAGAATTCCGTTATTCAAAAAGTCAACTTTTTTTTTTGTTACAGTACAAGTCCAATAACTTTCCGTCCGATAAGTGTACTCTCCCCTTAAAACGTCCTCACACGTACGGCACGCACAATAATTGTGGTCCTCCCATTGCGTGTGCTATTTGACTCATGATTTGCGCCCATGATTTACGCATGCGCGCACCTAATATCGTGCTACTAGAGGGGGCATCCGATAAGTCCGCAATCCCTGGAATTTCCCGCCCCTACAGCCCCGAAGTTGGAAAGTTATCGGACTTGAACTGTACATGTTTTGAAATTTTCATATACAATTGCTCACAAAATTCAGTATCTGTAATTAAAATCTTTTTCGGATAAAATGTTTTATTTTACAGGTATAGTTGCATAGTTTCCAATTTTAAAGAGCTCTTTTAAATTTAAATCTATGCAGCATGAATTATGCATGATAATACAGGACGAGTAATAAAACCATGGTCATGATTTTTCTCGTCGTCCTGTGAACATTGAATTCCCTGCGTAAAAACGTGTGCAACCCTACGAGTGATGTAAGATATTTGATTCGAAACCAAAATATGCTATTAGCCTATAGAGCCTCCAGAAAACTGTACGTCCGAAAGCCCTTTACCGAAATGACGCGAGCACGACCTATGAAGTGAATGTTTTTTTATAATGATGACGACCACTAACCGAGCATTCTTCTTTTTTGTTTTCTCCATCTGTCAAATTCCGCGAAGGCCTGCTCATATTTAACCATAGATTTTGGGGGTACTGAATCTTGCTTTGCTTCTTTCACTTCTTCATTTATTTTTAGGACGGAATTTTAGTATTTTCCCATGATTTTGAGTCTACGCAGATTTAAATTTATAACTATAGCGACGTAATTTCTGATAACTGAAGGTTTGACGGATTCTACTGTTGCGGATATGGTTGTAGATGAAGACATGCAATTAATGTGGGTCCCCTATTTGTTCGACCTGTGATTGGTAATTTCAAATGGCGCGAGATTTGAAAAGGCACGGCGCATTTTCGTTCAGTTCGCGCAAACTCTCATAAAGGCAGTAAAAAAAACCTCGAATAACTGTTCAATATCTGATGGACACACCCTGTACAGGGTTCACTCCATGTTTTTCTGAAAAAAACTGCGCGCCGTCGATCATTGTCTCGCTGAACAGAGTATAGTTCCTTTCCAGGCAAAGTGTGATCACAATCAAAAGTGACATTCAAACCACGTATTTATAAGCAACTTGATCATAAGTTCAACTTGTTTTAAATAGAATATATACCATATGCCATACACAGGAAAAACTGGGGTTTCCATTGGAACCCATTTTTGTTCCAAAGGAGCTACAACAAAAATCAAGCCCACTTGCTGAAAAGGAACCCAAACCGATAAATAAGCTCTAAATGATACCTTAGCTGACATTCTACACGATCCTAATTGTAATTGAGCCTATTTATAAAGAACCTAATTTTCGCTTTGCCCACTTCGAGATTTTGTTTAATTAATCCTATAATTGTTACCTTAAAGGACACATG
>JAWWLR010000166.1:18976600-18989142 GCA_035041075.1 Acraspis erinacei | reverse complement strand
GCGTTCGAAGCCGCGTAGAAGTATTGTCCACTCGGGAAAATGTTTCGATACAAAAAAGTGGCCGAAACGAAAAACAAAATATACCTTCGTATAAAATTTGACGTAGCTGACAAATTTGTCGCATAAATCTTTTTTATTCGATGTTTAAATAAAACACAACGCACTTTGTTTAAAAAAGTAATTCAAGGTGAGTACGAAGGTATATTTTGTTTTACGTTTCGGCCACTTTTTTTATCGATACATTTTCCCGATTGGACAATACTTCCACGCGGTCTCGAGCGCTAGTCAAGTTCTTGCATCCGTCACCTTAACTGCAAACACGGTATTGGAATTACCAAATTTTAAAACGTGTATTGAAGTTCCAAAAAATACGCGCCGTTTACCATATAAGTACTTTAAAATTCCAGTATGGAAGCAAGTAAGTGAACCTCTATTTAAGTAAGATGAGAATTGTGCTTTAGTGGTCTACTGGTAATGGTTTCGTTTCCACTAATGCACCCCCTCCCCCAGTTGTAATAATAAAACGGAAGTTTTCCTCGCTGAGTGAGGAGCTGTAGTGATGGTAACGAGACATCCGGCTTAAGTGTATAAATCAAGAAATTTAGCGTCCCTCAAGACAGCTGCCTTGTGTCTCGAAAATAAGCTTTTTAAACATTTAATGGGAAATTCTAACAGAAACTTTGTTCAGTGATCTCGGACCCATTACTGAGTAGCAAAAGATGTTATTGCATGGTTAAAAAAAATAAAACCAAAAAGTTCCGAAGCTATTAAGGTTCTATGTTTTTATTTCAAATCAGAGATGTTAAATCCTAATTGCTATATCGCATTAAAAGTTGAGATCTACCGAATAAAACATTATTGCTTAAAAATGACTCTTAATTAATTATCTTTCCATCTCCTCCGTATTCTTTCTCTTTATTCCTTATTCGTATTGTTTTTTCGTTTGGAGACATATGCATTTCCATCTATAAAAATATATCTGCCCACAATTCGTATACTATGGATAGAAGGTGCATAACGCAAATTGGAATTTTTCATTTTTAGTTGGAGCAGGGTGCATACAATTTTACGATTTGCGATGTTATGCAAAATTTTGAAACAATTCACTTCGTGCAACCACATTCTAGTTGTTACAAATAATCATTCTACTAATTCTCCTCATATCCACTCCTACATTGCAACACAGACGTTTCCTTTGCTCCGGACAACTAACATTTTTGGACCAACTTCTACTAGAGCAAAAAAATTTCTGGTTTGTAGAAGTTCTTCAAAAAAGTCATTGAAAAATTTGTATCATATCTTTCTGAAGCGAGCTGGATACTTGAAGCGCATTTTAAAATCATGAACTTCTTTGCACTTCGTTCCAACATTTCCATTTATAAATTTTAATTAAAAATAACCTGTATTTTTTCTAAAGCATGGCATATTACGCTTTCATAATTTCTCTCTTTGTAACCGGCCTTCATCTTATATCAAAGATAGGGTCATTCTTTACAGATAATTTGACTCCCACCGGTGAAACTGCAGAGATAGCTAACACTGAGCGTCACTGCTTGTTACAATCCACGAGGTCTATACAGTAGAGAATGTCCCTTGGAGCCAACGATGAAGATACAGTGGTCTGTTGCTGCTTTGGTTTGGCTCGTAAGCCAAAAAACATGAACTTTTTTCAAGAAATTAATAGTTAGAATAAATTTTTAACGCAAGAAATTCAATACTTAAAATCGGGACCCGGTACGAAGGTTTTACTCCAGTTACATTTTCCTCGTTGTTACGGAATTAGGTACAGTGGGGGTTTTAAGCCTCAGGTACGGCTGTAAATGATTCTACGAATCATATTTCTATGAATTCTATGAAATTTCCCACTGTATTTAAATACAAATCCTGGCCTAGGGATTGGTTTATGAGTTTACCTGTTAGTTCAGTACAATATTGTACATCGGAGGATTTTTTTAAATAAAGAGAATATTTTTAATAACGATGGTTCTAAAATCCTTTTTAGTGAGGCGCACTTATGATCAGAGTGAAAATTATTTTCTGGTCTACCACTTCGTACCGTACCTGAATTGAAATTATTTGTCGCTCTTCGTACCGGAGATAAATCATTTAGCTCCCGCATGAATAATAACTGAATAATAACAAAGCGTTTTTGATACAAAAAGATGTATATAGGTGCAAAAATTCATAATAATAAATTCTTTCTTATAATTAATTCAACATATAATTTTTTATAATTAATGAACAAAAAAAAGAAACATTAACAGGAAACTGCAACTGCAATAATGTAGGCTTTAATTATTGTTAAACATGAATAGTTAAACTAATAATAATTTGAATATTCTGACCCGGCTAATTGAGTTACCATCAAAAGAATAGATCAATAAACAAACTGACTAGAATGTTGTTTAGAACTGGATCGGAAATAACTAATAATGTTTCCAGATTTATTACAATCAGCATTTGCGGTTAAAACATTTATAATAAAAAAACTTGCAGGTTTGATGATGAGGGCTGAGATACTAAATTAATGTTTCGAATTAACACAATAGAATCTAACGATATAGCAAAAGCGCATGAAGGCACGTGTATCAAATATTGTTTAGTATGCATGTTTTGAGTATCATCATTTCGAACGAATCTGGACTTGCGTCAGGTATACCTTTACCCATAGGAGTCAGAAAACAGCCCATCATCCTATCGCTTTCCTAAGAGACGAGATTGATTCGCGACTTGGCTCATGAGCATTCTTCGACCAGCTCCCGTGCCTTGCTAGAGTAAGAAGTCCGATTGATATAGTTAACCTTTCATGTTTCCTCGCTCCGTCAGCTTTTCCTCGCACGTGTCACGCCGTGTATTGTCGCCCTGAACGTTTCGGTCCGATAAAGGGAGGTCCGACAAGGGAGGGTTTTGGGACTTTAAGTGGAGAAATACATTGCAGTAGAAGGCCGATATCGGAGACTCTGTACAAGCCTTCGGGGTGGTGCAAACTATTAAACTAGCCAAAAACCCTGCTTTGTGCAAAGTGACATTAAGGGAGACTTTAAGAGAAGTTGAAATTGTGAACACCTGTGGGGTAACAACCGCGACGCGTACTGCCGGGAGTGATGGATTGGGCGGGGAAATGTTGAACCTTCGCAACCCAGTCCCAGGGATAAATTACCACTGATTCGTCCCGCTCGACAGTGCAGAAACCAGAGTATAATTGTCCGAAGGTTTCGAGTACGCTGAATACGAATCTGGCCTTAGAATTATTTCTTTTGGATATTCAATTTTGAAGACATTTAAGCCACATATTCACGGAAATAGAGGGCCCCTATGAGTTTTATTGTATATTTAACACCCTATTAACAACAAAAGTTGGTAATAGGGTTAATAGCTCAACAAAAGTTGGACCGAAAAAAATCGCAACCTCACGAAGTAGACTTAAAAATCCAATCCATCACGTCTTTCCCTACAGAGAAGTAGAATTTCTCGTTGATATTCCCCCTCACTTACCGCATTGAGACACCTCAAAGTAAGCGGGATATTGGAACATGTTGCCTTAAAATCTCTGGGATTATAAAGGTAGTATTGCTTTCCTCTTAATTAGGTAAACTCCTCTTAATTCAATATTTTAAATAAAAATATATATATCCTAAATCCTAAGGAGGGAGAAAATAAGAGAAACTGTAAATTATTTTAATTATTGATACTTGTCAACTCATCCAATCGCACGCTCAGCCGAGGGGAAACGTTTTTCTCCTCCCAACTTATAATGCGACCAATACCTGAAGAAAAACCGAAGTCACACTATTTTGCTTTTCAGTGAAACTCAAGCGCAAAATGAAGGGGCTCTCCCGCGCTGATCTGAACTGAACGCTTAAGCGAAAGGAAGATCTAAAGTAGCGTCCGAGCATTCCTTCCCTAAAAAGATCCACAAAAAGGGGATAGCGTACAAAAAAATATAAATCTAAGGCAACGATTATTAGAGCCAGCTCCATCATCTTCAATAACTTGATAAAGCCATTAAAAAAATCGCTTTCGATTCTTGCGGTTAAACCCACGGTGCGAACTCCTATTTAGCACACGCCAGAAATTGAGGCAGACACTAATGATATCGCAGTAATCGTGATCGATTTACCTTTGGAAGAGGCTTCAGAACAGAGAACAGCGGCACGAGATCAAGAGATTTGAAATATGAGCGTTCCGTCAACCAGCAAGTGGGAGAATTCTGACTCTGAAACGGCAATCGCTCCATCCGAAGCAAACGACGAGAGGGAAGTAGAGTAAATTACTTTAAAGTAGAAAATGCAATTACGGCCTTCGAATACGTATACGCTCCCTTGTACCTTTATGCGGGAGTTTTTTTTTGAAAGCAATTGCATTTTTTTAGCACCATCCAAATTCTGGATGCGAATGCGAGAGAGAAAACTAAATGGAGAGAGGGCCACATTTCTAGAATTGGCGGCATGATTAATCGAAATCATTTCGATCCTGTAGAATGGAGCGAAGTAACGACGGGCCTACAGAATCTAAAAATGGCCTTGGAACGTAACCGCCCTGGAACATGTCGTATGGCAAAATCCAGTGATTTACTAGGTAATCTAACACAAAACAAAATGACTTAGTTGCTTTTTTATATATTCCGGGGTGGTCCGCCCACTATCACATTATGCCACGGCAAGTTAGAAGTACCACCGGAGAAATAGCGTTTAAGAATAATAGAAGAATATCACGATAGTATATTAACCGGACATAAAGGTGCATCGAAGACACACCGTCGAATTCGAGAACGGTACACGTGGCTAGCCTACGTAACGATGTAGTCAACTATATTCGCGAATGTCAAAGCTGCCTCGAGAATAAATTAATAAGACCACGCACTAGAGAACCCATGGTTATCACGAACACACCTGTGGGAATGTTCGATAGGGTATTTCTCGATACCGTGGGCAAGCTGGCTACGACACCAAACGGTAATAGGCATAGAATAAGCAAAGTGTCGAAGTTGGCCACAGGGAAATCACCGTATCCGAGCATTAAATTTAACCAAATTCTTTTCTTTCATAATGAGCTACAGATTACGTTGCCTTGAAAGAAAATATAGATTATCCTCATTAATTCATAATCAACCTGCTTCTCGCATTTTTCTAGCAAACATGTGACAGAAGTTTGTCAGTTGCATTTCGTGTATGGAGCAACATCTGATTGTTGCACGACTATTCTTGGGCGCTTAAACTCATAAGATGTTTAAAACACCAATTTGCTAGCCAGGTTCCAAGGATCATCAAATTGCGACATCATCTAAATCATTCGTGAATATAGTTTCTGCCAAAAGTAACCTGTCTCTCTCAGTCAGCCAATCATACATACAATTTGGAATATCGTTCATTTTCTAATCAACCTTAGCTAGAATCTTCCCAATAAGCCTTCTCAAGAAATCAAACGTCCCTCTAATGTACTTGTTCGTAACAATAAATTAATACTGGAACATTAAGAGATAATAAGATGTATTTTGACGGTAGTAGAAACGACATCGGACAACTGGTAACATTCGAGGACGATTGTTAGATTTCCAGAGCGGTTTTGTTACGGTGGGCCTCTGTGATAGTGGGCAATCTAACAATTCTCTTCAATTACTTGTCCCCACAGCCTACGCGATTGATAGTATGCATGACCGTGGCCAATGTGGGCGAACCTCCCGTGGAAATACTGTAGTCGATTCGACTACTAAAGATCATGAAAACAATTAAAACATAGTTTAATAAATTAACTGACCAAAGCCCCTGTACTCTTTATTACTATAATTTTCGGAGTAAAGGATCAGAAACTGCAAATGCAATAAGGGAGGCTTTAATTATTTTTAAACGTGAATAGTTAAACTAATTAGTTTAATTAATTAAACTGATAAGTGAACATTTTGGCCCAGCTAATTGAGTTCCCATCAAAAAATAGACTAATAAACAAACTGACTAAAATTCTGTTTATAACTAGATCGGAAATAATCAACTTTCCTCTCATACGGTGGTACCTAATAAAAATTTACTACGGTACGTAGAAAAGGGGTATCAGGTAGGTATTAATTAAAGGCGGCAGCATTCTTTTAAGCCAATTTTATTTTTATTTGCAAAAAACAAAAAGATATAAAATATTTTAAAGTGATTGTAATATAGAATAGAAAACAATACAGAAAAAGCATGACGAAAATATCACAAAAAATAATTTGTAAGTATATGGAATGATAACTACTTTAAAAAATCACAGGTGGATTTCATCAGATGTCGAAGAACATCCAGGGAAGACGATTACTTTGTATTCTCCACCCAAAGTATTATCTCATTTTGAACAATTATTTTGCCGTAAGCTTAGTAACATCCTGAGAAATAATTTATAGTGTTCTTGTCTCAACTCTGCCTTGAGGATCTCTAAATGCACATAAGTAAAAGGGTTATATGGAGGACTAAAAGGAAAGGCAGTATAGATAAGTATCATGTGGAAAGGGATGAAATTCAGTGAAATATCTAGAGCATAAATTCTACGGTGGGTCCAATCAGACCCGATAATTTTCCTATGGTTCAGTCAGATTCGACTAAAGGGTTGTAGGCGATAAATAGTACACATCTGAGCGATGTGGCTGAGGCAGATTCCTCACTACGACTAGGGAGAAGGTCCCCTGACACTACAGCCTAGAGCGCGCCCTGCATGCTCTGTAGATCATGATGGAACTCATTGGTGGGTCGTTTTCGGCCCGACTGTAGGAGAGAAGGGTGAATAATGTTTGCAGCTTGAATATAGTCAACATTTGTGGTTAAAACATTTATAATTAAAAACTTGCAGGATTGATGGTGAGGGCTGAGATACCAAATTAATACTTTGAATTGACGCAGTTTTTTTAGTTTTTTTATATAGGGGGAAATCTTGCATAAGACACCCATACTATCAATCGTCTACAACACTGTAGGGAATTCCGAGTATGGATAGTGTCAGATTCTTACTGACAAAAACCCCTCCTTTTCCTTGCCAAACCATGTGCCCGGAATCCGCTTTCGCATTACTTCAGGAACATGAGTTATAGGCCAATAAGTCATACTAAGGCTTCCAACTTACTCGCAAAGGTCAACTCTGCCATTTATGATACTTCATTTTCCCTCCAGGGGTACGCGTCGTCCTCGGCAGAAGAGACAGTTGCCTCTTCTAGGGCTCACCGGTCTTCGACTCCTTTCGTAAAATGCTTGTCTTGCCCGCTTGATCATCATCGGTTGCTGGTTGTTCTTCCTCCTTCCAGGGGTACGCGTCGACCTCGGTAGAAATGACGAGCGTCTCTTCTCGGGCTCGCCGGCCTTTGTCCCTGGTTGGAAGCCTCTTTTCCTGCAAAAGACAAAACAAACAAAAAGCTTCTGATATCACTTTACTTGTTGTTCAACAATTTCGACCCAACGATCATTACCGATCGTTTTGGAGCCTCTCTTGCTCTTATTTTTTCTTTTGTCTCCCAATCTACTTGATTACGTAGCATCAATATCACCGTATTCTCAGGTGTTAGCACACGTCCTAGGACATTCTCCAAAGCCTGCTTCTTATTAGCCCATCTGCCACAGTCGTAAAATGTGTGCTCAACACTGTCGACCTCTGTGTGACAGTAGTCGCAACATTCGCTCTCCTTCCTATGCAGCCGGAAAAGATATGAGTTGAAGTGTCTGCGTTCAGTGAAGAATTGGGTTAGGTAAAAGTTCACCTCACCATGCTTCCTACTTAACAACGGGGACACCTTTCCTATCAGCCGCGCAGTCCATCTTCTCCTGGATTCGCTGTTCCAAGATTGCTGCCATACCATAAGAATACGGGTTCTCTCCTGGGCTTTGATTTCTGCATGATCGTCCTCTAGCTGGATTCGTTTGTACACTCTCTTCCTTTCCTTGGCGAGAAGAAAAATCAGAATTACGCCTGCCCCGTACAGAAGACTGGAGTGAGCTGCCCCCTTCAGAACTTTTCTGTTGCTGACTCTAGGGCCTTTCATGTTGGGCATGAGCCTAGAGAGGTTAACTACTTAGGAGCTAGCTTTATCTGCTGCTTTTTGTATTTGTGGCCAGTGTGTGAGCTTCCGGTCCACATTTTACCCTAAGTATAGAACGGTTTTAGCCGCCACTACATTTTCTCCTGAAATCTCAAAGTTCACTAAGTCTCCAAAGTGCTTCTGTCTAGTAAGGACAACTACTTCTGGCTTGTTGACAGCCAATGAGAGAGTTTATGATCTCCCAGACAATGACCGACAAGAAAGATAACATGTGCTACTCTTTGTTGAGCTTGCTCTGAATCCCTTGCCAGAATGATGGCCGCAAGATCATCTGCGAATCCAATCAACTTCGCCCACTCAGGCAGCATTATTTCTAACACACCATTGTATAGCACATTCCAGAGGTCTGGTCCAAGTGCAGACCTCTGGCCCACACCTGCAGTGACTTTCCGCCTCTGCTGAGCCTCTGCGGTTTCATAGAGCAGCTCCCAGTCGTTCAGATAATCACTGATCACCGTTCGCAGATACGCCGGCACCCTAAAGCGATGCTCAAGAGCATCCAGGATGTCAACCCAGCTCGCTGAGTTGAAGGCGTTCTTTACATCGAGGGTGACCAAAACACAGGCGTTCCTAGATCTGTTGTTACCCTGCCATGCTTTTTGAGCTGTTAATATGACTTTCCTAATTGCACCAATGGTCGAGCGATTAGTCCGGAAACCATGTTGGTACTCCGACAGTACACCTGACTCTTCTATGGCAATCCGCAATCGAGTACGTAGGAGTTTCTCATAGATCTTTCCGACGCTGTCCAACATGCAGAGCGGCCTGAATGACGAGTGGGTTATGGCCGGACCCTTGCCCTTGTCAAGCAAAACCAACCTCTGCACTTTCCACCTCTTCTCAAAGATGCTAGCTAATAAACATACATTGAGCATGTTTAATAATACATATGGAAATTAATTCGCAACTAATTTTAGAATTTCAACAGGTACGCCGTCTGTGCCGGGAGCCTTCCGATTGGCAAAGAAAGAGACCGCAATGCGCAGTTCGTCTTTGTTAAATAACTGGACTTCCTGTTCCACTACTGTTATCGGAGCGAAGACTCTCTCCAGGTGTTCTGAAAATAGAGTACGAAGGATCTCCTTCATATTCACTGGATCGCGTAGGGGCTCTGGAGCTCGAGATCCAAGGCAGCGGGTGACAATTTTATATCCGCGTCCCCAGATATCTTTTCAACTTCGCCAAGAACTGATAACCATCCTTGCCTCTTGCTGATTTTTATTGCCTTGGATAATGCCTTCTTGACCGCAACAAAATCTGGCTCAGCCGAACCAACGTCAGTGCGTCCCCGCTTACGTTGAGCTTTCCTACGTTTTGCCAGTGCCTTGATCTTCTTGGCATCGACCTGTCACATGCCTTTTAAATAAGACACATAGTCCGCCCGACAATGCCTTCTGCCATTTTTATTGTGAAGTTTGTTTTGCGCGTCGCCTCACCAGTGAGTCCACCCGGTTTGGCCAGCGTTTCGAGAGCTGCCGGGCTACTGAGCTTGGCAACATTCCATCCCCGAATCTTGGCGGAGCCAGCAAGGTTTTTACATCATGAGATCCTCACTCACCTGCCACCCACGTATCAGGGCAGAAATACTCGCAGAAGCTAAAGTGAAATCAATTTTGGTACCTTGACAGCCACTGCGTCGAAACGTTGGAACCGTGCCCGTATTTATGATCGTTAGATCCAATCTGGCCGCCATCTCCAACAACAATCCGCCTCTATGACAGGTCCACGTCATGCCCCATTCGAGTGCCTTCGCATTGAAGTCCCCAGCTATGATGACTTCACCATCCAACTCCCGAACGCTATCCTCCAGTCCATACAGCTTTCTGGAAAACTCATCAATACCCTCGTTTGGTGAAAGGCAGACGCTAATGTAAGTCGTGGTTCAACTCCTGATCCACACGTACGCATCACCCTTGGACACATCGATTGCTGTAAACATAGATGCGTTCTTAATCGAGATCGCTGCAGTGCTCGTGTGATCCGAATACCAGTTGTGCCTGCCCATACGGTAGTATTGCTCAGAAGTGATGAGCAAATCAGCCTTACGTTCTCCCGCAATATGGGTAAGCAAATCACAGGCAAGTCTGCTCCTACCCAAGTTACTCTGAATAATGACCGCCATCGCTATTTCCCACTACTGTGCTCCTTGTAGACCTGGCATTTGTAGGATCCTGCGACATGTTCAATACTCACATCGCTAGCCTGCCATTTCTAGTTTCTTGGCCAAAATTTCATTACACTCAATGAAAGCCATTCTGGTTCCCCAACGGCTCGGTCTCAAGAGATTTAAATTAAAATTCCCACACTTTTATGGGAGGAGAAACTTCTCCAAGACATCCCTAACCTCTTGCCCGTCAGTTACAGAGTCCAGGTCTCTTACATCAAGTCAGGCTCTCGGTACAAGTTGGCATCCATACTAACTCGCACTTCAACAAGAACATCTCCTGTCCTTGTCTCTCTTATGCTTTTTATCGAGACGTCCATTTCGCCCGGTCTTACTTTGCTGCGTACCAGTTTCAGGATGTCCGGATACTTTTTTCCAGCAGCGGGTTTTATCAAAAATGCCTCCGGACGGACACGTGCTGTTCTCCTTTTTGTTGGTATAGATGATCTTGTTGTGACAATTTTCCCCTCTTTCTGCACGCCTGTTGCACCGTCTGCTGTAAATTGCTTCCTGCAGTTACGCCTCCTTTGCTCCGTCCACACAGAAGCTTCTCCAGCAAGCTGTATCTTCTTTGCTGGCCGCAGAGAAGAACCTTCACCCGGGCTAGGCGTGCTCTCAGCTATCCTCTGCTCATTACGCTGGCCCTCTGGGGTGATAAGGTCCGCGTCAACCTGATACTTTGAATTCTTGGTCGCATTGGATAATTCCGGCCAAGTCTTATACTTTGCAACTTTGAATTCAGCCAAGGTTTCTGAAGCAGTTTCCACTCCACTTCT
This sequence comes from Acraspis erinacei, assembly GCA_035041075.1. Lineage (NCBI taxonomy): Eukaryota > Metazoa > Arthropoda > Insecta > Hymenoptera > Cynipidae > Acraspis > Acraspis erinacei. Next base: position 18,978,149 of record JAWWLR010000166.1, on the reverse strand, counting down.
TATTTTTAAATCAATATTAGGCCTTTTATCGCAATGTTTTTCCATTGCCTCAAAGACTTCTGCAAGCTTTTCCAGGAACTCACTCAAGGTGATGTCCTTTTTTGACTGCTGGTTTTTTCCCCATCCTCCCGTACATTATTTTTTTGGCCCCCCACATATCCGGGTTTTGTCCGCCCCGAGTATTTAATTTCCCCGGTACCACCAATATCTAGGAGGCGTTCCCCTATCCGCAACCTGGGGAGGCGCCCTATGGGGGTCCAGAAATGAAGGCAAGATTCAGCGATCACGCAGAAAAATAAAAACTATTAAGGGTTCAACCTTAATTGATTGTCGGGGTTCCTGCGGCATACAACATAAAATTCTTGGTATGTAACACAATTATGATTTGTAAAATTATTAAATTAATGTCTAATTTTATGATTATATCTGGTTTCATATCTTTCGAAAATATAGATGCCGAAGTGTAAAACTTTCTTTATTTTTTTTTTAAACGAAAGGTAATAAAAGAGAGAAGTTTAATACATGGATTTAAGCTTTAAGAATTGTATTTAAGCTTTACGACACGAAAGAACAATTACACCATTACAATTACATTTTTTTTAAATTCAAGACTCTATTTCCAAATATTTGGATTTATTAATAATCTTGTGAAATTTTTCCAGGAAATTTAATTTTTAATTAATTAATAATTAACCAATCATTTCTCAACCTACCAAGTATAAAAAATAATTTTAATTGAAATATTCAGCTAATTTTTACTTTCTATTAACAAAATTCTTAGACCTTTAATTACATATCTTTAAAGTCAATAATTTAATAATTGAGCCTAATTAAAACAAGTAATATTTAATCCTTACATGATTTAATATTGTGAACGAAATGGCGCATCTAATAATAATTAATTTATCATTTTAGAACATAAAAAACAACATCAATAATTATTTTCCAAACATTCTATTAAATTTTACTTTATATTATTAGGAAAATGTTAATGATTTCTGACGTTTCGTTTTCCCATCCTACCTGTATGTGGTCCCCTCCGGACGCTTCAGTCTATGCCAGGATTCTGGGATTCGGGGACAGGCTTTACGTATGGAATAAAACGAGCGGGATACCAATACATATAATATATTCTCCTATAAAGTACAATTCTAATTAAAGCTACGTGTGATTGTGTCGTGTGATCGTGTATGTGTGTGTGTGTGTGTCGTTGACATTATTAAGTGGTGTTTGTGGTGTGGTTCCAATATACAAGCGGGGTATGTTGTGTGTGTGAGTGTGAGAGGGCGTCGATCAAATAATGGGCTACGCGTCAGGCAACGATGACGAGGGCGACGGAGCGGGCCGCCTGACGTCCCGAGCGTAGCTCCTCGGAGCGGAGGTGTTACGGCTGTCCTGGGGTCGTACTCTGGAAACATAATGAAATTGGGGCGTCGGGTTAACGGAGTTTCTAGAACACCGGTCCTACGTGCGCGGAGTCGGGGTACCAGGTCACCCCCCCACGGTCGGTTCAGGTCAGGTACGGGAGGGGAGGTTATTGTGGTCCCGA
>JAWWLR010000166.1:18958861-18969341 GCA_035041075.1 Acraspis erinacei | reverse complement strand
AGCGCACAACAGTGTCTCTTTCGATTGAATCATATGGCGCCAGAAAGAAAACTCATTCTAGGGGAGGGGGGGGGGCTAACGAAGTTTTCGGTCAGTCAAGAGTAGGGATGATACAGCCATACTCTATATTGCTATTTTCTGAGAGAATTAAGATTCTAAATAGTTCCATCAAACGGAGTACTGTCGGAAATCTGGTGTTGATCCGGGCATTCGTAAATTGATAGTTTAAATTACATAAGGTAAGTGCTTTAAATTATGAATCTGGAACCAGTTAAGGTTTGAAATAATTCGAAATTATTAGAACAGTTTAAAATAATCTATCCTATTAACTCAGGAATTTTCAAGGTATTTGAATTTACCCCACATGTCCGAAATTACTCCGTTTTACCACTTTTACGGAACCTTAACCACACCCGTATTCGTGAAACTTCTATACATGTACGATTCAAAATAGAAATACGACTGCTGGAGAGGGAACCATCTTTTTGATTAACTCGGATAGAAATTCTTAGCCATAAGCCTATGGCTAATGATCTTCAGACATTTCTTTTAGTTTAGATGTATCTTTTCCCCCGATTTCCTTGTTATAAAAACAACATTCTTCGATTTATTTTATCTATCGATGTTCTTGCAAAACAGGGCAGTAAAAAGATTAAACATAATTGTGTTCTTGTATAACGACCGTACGTAGTTTACGACATATACGTATAAGGCACAGAGCGTAGACTCTATCGTTACCAGGTTCGTAACAAGTCACGAAATGGACATCATTTGGGAAATGAATACGGATATGAATCAACGGGACAAAACATTTTATGATTTCTGCTATTCGTTAGACCTGATCCAATGGAGAGCGAAACGTGTAAATCCACCCTTGCTCGGAACGAATCTCATAACGGTTCTACCATTACCTTCTGCATATCAGAGAAATTTTATGTACGTGTGTTAGAGGTACATTCGTTGAAGATGATGCACTCCAAGCTAACATAGCTTCTCGCAATTAAATTAACATGCGAGATTTCAAATAGAGAATTTTATGACCGTCTACGTGTGAAAATGTGCAGTGTACCTCTAGGCGACAAGTATCTATAAAATTCTTTTATCTTCGATTCAAAGTCATCAAAAACTTTAATCTTTACAGAGGAAAGGCAGAAGTATGATGGCAAGTTTCAGTTCGAAAAATTTTAATTAAGAGCATGATCATTAATAATTTCTAGTGGGTGGTAAAAGCTTTGTTAACATTTGCTAAATATAAGTAGAAATTAAAGTCAATTACATTGTTTAAATTATTTTAAGCTAATTATGTGCGTATGTAGTTCAAAAAGTTATATACGTATGTACCCTATATGTTCCTTACCAGGATCTTGATATTGTTAATGACGCAGATACCCTATAAACAGACCCTGATATCTTTTGGCTGAGTCCTGCTCCAATATTCAATGTTTATCCCATTTTTAATTTACGACGTTTTACATGTCGATGAAGAACATAACTCGTTTATTGTTCGAAAATAGAAGGTAACTCTCAGTTTACTCGCGTTTGAATAGAGGTTTCTTGAAGCAATAGTCCCAAGATCAATTAACTTAAATTACTTAAGAATAACAAACGAAAATGCACTTTTGCGATTTCTCGAATCACTGTATCCAAGTTTGGCGAATCACACACTGATAATTACAATAACGACATAGAATTAAGCCAAAGAGTAATAAATCACCGAATATCCTCTCCTCCAAAGAACTCCGAATTATCACTCCACACTTAATTTTTAAGATCTCCGATTCCATTATTTAACTAACATATATTTTCCAAGTATGTAAGTTTTCAAAAATCGAGCCGATACTGATCGTCATTGACTGCACGATTCCAACTACATATCCGTGTCCTTTCCCCGCTGAAAAACATCACCCTTCCCACTGCCGTATTTTTTTTTCTTAATCGGTAGCCAACTCTATAGTTTTGGCCGATTCTCGCCTAAGCACGTTTCTATTTTTGATTTTGACGTCTACTGCTCTTACGATCACTTTTATCCGCATATTACACTCAAGCAGAATCCACGATTAAGACAGCGTCTCCAACTGCTAGTGGTCTCACATCCTGATTCCAACATTTTCTACTAACCAGTTTAGATAGGTATTCTTTGTTCCAAAGAAACCAAAACATATCTGCTAGCCGCTAAACAATTTGCTATTGTTTTCTTAGAAATAGATCGGCATCTGTAAATCGTCCTGGAAGGGTTGCCGCTGATGATGATCCGATTAAGAATTGGTTCGGAGTTATTAGGCTTTCATCACCCAAATGATTCACCGGTTCATGTGTTAGAGGTCGACCATTGATTATGTGCTCCACCTCTGTGAGTACAGTCAAACCAATCATTCCCAACTTCTTCCCATGTGACTTCTTCCCATGATTGTTCTCATCTATTTCCTGCATCGCATTCTGTATTTCGCGTTTCGATATCATGCATCTCAATGCCATAGTGGCTGAATCTGCTGTTAGGGAGTTCGCTATCTCGATATGAATCGCGCGTGTTGATGATGTTCTTATCTCGCGTTCGGCAAGTTACCCGTAAGTGGTATTTCCGGTTATACTTTGTGAGCCCGACACGATTCACATCTTTTTTAGTCACCAATTTAACGGCTGGTCTAATTTTAATAAACAAAAAATTTTTGTCCCAATTCATTTATCACTGTTTCAGGGAATCCATAAGCGACATTGTCATACTTATATTGTATCATCAATTTTGTGTAGCGCTGTATAATCTACTATTATTTGGTACGACTTTTCCATTACCTATTGCTTGTATTTTGGATCTAGGATATTCTTGTTGCACTCTAGGAATCCAAAGACATTCAGGCTGATATCGGAATTATACTCTGGGTTTTAATTTCTATTTCGTCATCCATATCCTTGGAACAAGCAAAACCCATGCCGTACTTAGTATTCAGAACAGCCATTTTTTGACGTTATTAATATTAGGTAATGGAACATTTCAATTTCCAGTTAAAATTATGACATATTGTCTCTTTCCTTCATCGATTGGCTCGTCAACCTTGTTAGTTCCTGGTTGTGACGGCCATTTTGATTTTTCTCCAGTAAGAAACTTTGGTCTCAATAAACATTGATTCATTTGCTTTCAGAGAGATCCCTAGTCACACGCAGCGACATCTGCTGGGTTTAGTTTCGTGGGGATCGACCGCTATTCATTGGCATTGGTTGACTCGACAACTTCACGTAGCCTAGCTTTAGTAAGTCCAAAATACAAGCTCGCTTAACGTAATCTTGTGTTCTTCTATCAAAATTCGGGCAAGTCGGCTTGACATCACCGCGCCCTGTAATTTAATTCTAGGGATGGATGTAACTTTTAAAGGAGATATTCAAATATTCTTAACCCTAAAAAAACCTCAGATGTCCCATCATCGTATTAAATCTTCAAATAAACTACAGCCGAATATGCTTCCTCAATGGCATCATAAAATATATTCAATTGCATGTTTTCAGGACTTTTCTTCTTAATATAATAATATCAAGGGATTTCGCATCGCTGCTTCATCTAAGTCATATATCTAGACTAACGATCTTGATTATTCTTTATTGAGTAACTATCCATCACATACGATTCCGGACTTTCAGAAGTCTTGCAGGAGTATATTGGCCCTTATAGAAAACGGGGATGACATCCCTAATGGGTCATAAATTGACATTATTACCTTTAGTATCTTTCCTTGTGTAGGTCTTGCAATGCCCTTAATATTGTTTACCGACAATCCTCTTGAGGCTCAAATCAAATCCGATTATATCACTACATGACTTATATTTTAATCCCAGAGTTCTTTCTACATGTTTCTGGTCCATACTAAGGCTGATTACCCCCTTAGCTAATGATGCTGTTGGCTGTGTTTAAAATTGTATCGCTGTTCCTCGCCCATACTCTTATTTAAAAACATCCATTTTAATGTATTTTGGTCACATCTTTACTTTTTTTCATGGCCTCTTCTTTGGTTTCAATGTTTTCCTAATAATCGTCAACCTAATGCTTATCTGCAATAGCTGAGCTTTATAAGATGGAGGTGCAGCGCCAAATATCATTGATGTCATTGCGTATATTATAGGTTCAGCTTTTTGATCCCATCCGCACCATAGCAAAAACTGTGGACTTTGATCTGTTTCGCAGACTTTCACTTACAAAAATATTTCTTTGATGTCTCCTGTAAAAGCTATATTTGAGAGTCGAAAACTCAAAAGCACTGCAAGTTGAGGTTTCACTAAATCCGTTCCAATTAATAACTTATCATTTGAGAAAACTACACGCGTTTGTGCAGCTGTATCAAATATGTGCAGCAATTTATCTGATTTATTTGCATTTAATACCTCAAAGTGTGGTAGAAGCCAGACGAGCTAATTAAAATTCATCAGATTTAATTTTCTTGCTAAGCAAGCCTAAATGAGATTATCAGCTCCCTTGGAATATTTCTTTCCATAATCGGGATCTCTGTCCATTCTCCTTTCAATTTCCTTAAAGCGTCCTGGATATTAGTTTTTACTCCGATTAGTTGTTACTCCGATCAACTCAAGGATGAAGTTTATTTTAACCAAAGTATTTAAATCAATGTCTTGTAAGTCATCATAAAACGATCTGCTGTGTGAATTCTCTTTCATCGTTAAAGCTTAATCCTTCATTCCCCGTTGTGATTTCCTGTGAATATTTCCGTGCACTAACCAGCCAAGTGCAGTAAAATAAAATGCCAGGTCGTTTATTATTAAACCAGGAATCTCCCGAGGTTAGAAGGTTAATTGCGTTAAAAGATCAAACTTATTTGTTTATAAACAAATTTAATAAATTTTTTGACAAGAGATTTGTTATTGAAAGTCTTTTTTATATAGTTTCTTTAGGGGTTCTAGTTATTTATTAATGAATCGAAGTATTTGTTTCCAAACGGTACGCACTTAAAATGCAAATAATTTTCTTGTTCGAAAATTGTCCATGAGACTCTTTGATGCCTAATTTTATTAGCTTTAATTAAAAATAAACTTTTACATCGGAAAACAATTGTGCTCTGCAAATTAATTTTTCCACTGACGTTTTTTATCCCATTTTTCGGAAAACGGTAGAGAGTATGACCAGAGGAGGATATGACCAGGCAGGTCATATCCTCCAGGTCAAAATCTTTTCCCTTTTATAGCTGGTTTGAGGAAATGGGGGTAGGGAAATTTACAAATTAACCTTTTTAAATAAATGTTAATCCAACTAAACTCTTTTAAATAAAATGATCCATAAACTTAAGATTTTGTTTAATATAATGAACATTTTTCATCTCATTATATTTATACTTATTTTAATTAATATAACAAATTATATTGATCTAAAATACTTTTTTTCAAATATTAAAAGTTTCATAATTACATTTTTTTCTATTTGCACTGTCATATAGTTCAACATTTTACTGCTACTTCCCCTAGATATCCAATACGTAGAAAGAAATATATATTCGATAATAACGCAATGGAAAAATACGTATAACGTATATCAATATCTTAGCTTCGCTTCTTATCGCGTAATACGGTGCGCACTATTAATTTAAACTTTTTGCACATTAAGAATAATTTTCTAACAATGGAACAAACTGTTTCAGTAAAACTAAATATATATATATATATATATATATATATATATTCGCAGTTTGAAAACATTATTTGAAGGTTCTATTTTAGAAGCGATTAATATCCAACTCTATGAAGATATGTACAATATTCATTATTTCGAACCGCTTGTGTATAGTATTAAGTTAAGAATCATTTTTAGACATTAGCTAACTTTATCTATTTGTGACACGTAAAATATTTCGGGAAAGTCGAAAGATCATTATTTAAAAAGTTTTATTACATTTGGTGCAAAATATTGTAGTATAGTGTAGTATCCAAATTGTCGATGTTGAGCTTAAGCTCGACTTCAAGTTAGAGACTATAACGTGCCGTAGATTTAAGAAAGTATATGTACAAGAATTCATAACATCACGTCGACAACTAGACGATACATGAAGTATAAACATCCTGGCTTTTCGCGGATCATGATCTTTCTTGAAGCCAGTGTTGCGACGAAACTAAGGCGATTAAGACGTGGTCACTCATTTATTCTGTTTCTCATCTTATTTTTTTATAATCATTCATGTTATCTGAATAAACCGAAATCTTTACACTAATCTAGAAATCTTTATTTTAAATCCCACAAATTTTGGAGGCTTGTCCGGGATTAACGCGAGTTTTCCGGAAAAGCGTAAAGAATTATGCAAAGCATTCACTCTGCGACAGGTTTGTTTGTGAAGAAAGGGGTCTACAAGTTTGTGAAAGTTCCAGTTAATAAAATGAGTGTAAACGGGGAAGATCCAGCCAAAATCTTGTCGGATAAGGTTGATTCTTTAAAGCTGACAGAATTGAAAGAAGAACTAAAGAAGAGAAAAATGAAGACGTCGGGTAACAAAGACGAATTAGTTACTCGTTTGAAGACAGTGCTGGCGATTGAAGAAGAGCACGGAGATAAAATTGCAGAAGAAGATGAAAGTCAAGTTAAAGCTGAAGAGGACGAAGAAAACTTTAAAGGCTTTAAAGAGGATGGTGATGCTACAGATGATAGCAGCGATAATGATTCCAGTCATAGAAGTAGAAGTCAAACGAAGTATTTGTTGAATTTCAAGGATATTCAGGAGACAATGGATACCTTCAGTGGCGACAATTCCATTAATGTAAAATAGTGTTTGAAAGAATTTAAAGAATTGGCCAAACTTTGCGATTGGTTAGATATTCAAAAAGTAATATATGCAAAGAGACGTCTGAGTGGTCCAGCGAAATGGTTCATAAAATTCGAAAGAAATACTAAAACGTGCAATAAGTTTAAAAAGGCTTTCAAAGCGGAATTTTCTCAATCAGTGGACAGCCATCAAATCCAAATTTAATAAATTTTTGAGATTGCTGTTCCAGCTAATATTGAAACATCAGCAGTGATAAAATATACCTTAGACGGCATTCAAGGTGCAGAAGCAAATAAGCAGATACTCTACGGAGCCATGAGTTTAAAAGAATTAAATGCAAAATTTTCATTATACGAAACAATGAAGGAGAAAATGAAAAGCCATGCTAACAAGCAGAACGATGACAAGGCTACGAAGACGCAGCTGTCGCAAAGAGATGCAAAGGATAACAGTACGGAGCAGCAGCCGAAGAAGACAGAGAAAAATTGTTACAACTGTGGAGATAAGAATCATATCAGCGCGGATATTCCAATGAAGTCAAAAGGAAGAAAGTGCTTTAAGTGCAATGAATTTGGTCATGTTGCGTTTGAATGTCCCCAAAAGAAAAATTCAGCGAAGGATGCATCGAAATCGGTGTGTAATGTCACGTTGGCTGATAACGGTAAGCCTCACACAATTTTTACAATTTTAACTAATGATTTGCGGGCGTTGCTTGATACAGGTTCCGATTTAACTCTTATTCGCGTCCAAAATTATGCAAAGATCGGGGCACCTCCGTTTTTGGTAAAGTCACTAAACTTCAAAGGTGTGGGTGCAAATAATATGACACTAGGCGGTTTTTCAACAGAAATAATTGTTTGCGGAGAATTTTATCAATTGACTGTACACGTAGTATTGGACGAATTAATAGAAACAGAACTTATTTTACGTCGAGATTTTTTAAGATGGTAGAATATAGTTCATCAGGAGGGGTCATTACAGGTATCAAAAAATTACGGGAAATTCCAGAAAAAGATTTAGACGGTGATAACGTTCCGAGCATTTACAAAGTTGATCTTTTCAGTGACGAAGATAATTTAGATTTAACTTATATTGCAAATCCTGAATATAGAGAAAAAATAGCACAGATTCTGCATGATTACAAAGCCGAAAAAGTTCAAGACTTAGGAGTGAAGATGAAAATTATTTTAAAGGACGAAGTGCCAGTGTATCAAAGAGCGAGACGATTATCAGCCATGGAAAAGGAAGATGCAAACTCGATAATAAAAGAATGGCTAGAAGCCGGTATTATACGACCATCAGAATCTGAACACGCAAGTCCGATTGTGCTTGCTAAAAAGAAAAACGGTTCTAATAGGCTATGCGTAGATTATGGAATACTTAATACAAAAAATCGTGAGAGATCGTTATCCTCTCCCACTTATTGAAGATCAACTAGATTCTCTACAGGTTTCGAGAGTTTTTAGTACGCTAGATTTGAAGAATGGATTTTTCCATGTTGACGTGGAAGAAAAAAGTCGCAAATATACTGCTTTCATTGCTCCAGACGGGCAGTATGAATTTCTAAAGGTGACTTTCGGTCTTTGCAATTCGCCGTCTGTATTTCAAAGATATGTGAATGCGATATTTAGAGATTTGATTACGAAAAAAATTTTATTGACATACATGGATGATTTGATTGTACATTCTATGGATTACGAGACAGGTGTGAAAAATCTTAAGATTGTATTAGACAGGGCAAGTAAATTTCGATTAGAAGTCAATTGGAGTAAATGTCGTTTTCTACAACCAAGAATTGAATAACTTGGGCATGTAATCAAATCTGGAAGTACAAGTCCCTCAGAAGATAAAAATAAAATCAGTCAAAAAATTTAAAACACCTACGTGTGTCCGAGAAGTTCAAAGTTTTTTGGGCCTAAGCGGGTATTTTCGAAAATACATTCCAGGATTTTCAGTAATCGCACGTCCGTTGTCGAATTTATTGAGAAATGATGTCAAGTTTTAGTTTGAAATAGAAGAATAACAAGCGTTTCAGACACTTAAAAAATTGTTATGTAGCCAACTCGTTTTAAAACTGTACAGAGTAGGAGCGGAAACAGAATTGCATACAGATGCATCAAAGCACGGATATGGAGCGATTTTAATGCAGCGCGATAAAGATAATAATCGCAAGGACTTCAATCCTTGAGATTGTAAAAGCATTAGAAAAATTTAGAGTTTATCTTTGGGGCATTGAATTTAAGATTGTGACAGATTGTCAAGCTTTTACGATGACCATGAATAAAAAGAACCTTTGCTTGCGAGTGCATAGATGGGCACTTTTCCTCGCGTCGTTCAAATATACCATAGAGCACCGACCAGGCCAACAAATGGTACATGTCGACGCCTTAAGCCGAAATCCGTTGCCTGAGGTTATGTTGATTGAAGAATGCGATGATAGTATTATTGCTAGGTTGAAAAAGGCTCAGCGTGAAGACAAAAATTTACTACATCTACTAACTATGACCGAAAATGAGGAAAAAGATACGTTTGCGATAAAAAATGGCCTTTTGTGTAAAATAGTTAGTGACAATGTAGTTGTACTAAAGTCGATTCAGTCACAGATAGTTAGACAAGCGCATGGAAGAGGACATTTTGCGATTAATAAAACTGAATCGATTTTAAAAAGAGACTATTGGTTTAAAGGAATGCGACCCCAAGTTGAAAAATTGTGCGAAATTGTATAAACTGTATTTTAGCTGAAAGAAAACAGGGAAAGCAGGAAGGTCTGCTTCACAGCATCGAAAAGGGCGAGTGTCCGCTTGATACTTTTCACGTGGATCGCCTCGGTCCCCTTCTGTCTACGAAGAAAAGCTACAATCATATTTTAGCTGTGATAGATGCTTTTACAAAGTTCGTATGGCTTTATGCAACAAAATCGACGAGCACCGCCGAAGTTGTTCAATGTTTGAAAAAGCAGTCAACCATTTTTGGAAATCCTCGGCGATTCATATCAGATAGAGGAACGGCCTTTAAATCGTACGAGTTCCAAGCCTACTGTAAGGAAGAGGGGATTACTCATGTACGTGTTACCACAGCTGTACCGCGCGGAAATGGACAAGTGGAAAGGGTTAATAGAACGCTTATACCACTTTTAACGAAACTGTACGCACCGAAACCTGGAGAATGGTACAAACACTTAGATGTTGCTTAAAAATATCTAAATGCAACTGAAGGTAGAAGTACCGGAACAACGCCGTTTAATCTGCTATTCGGAACACACATGAAAATGAAAGAAGATTCGCAGCTAAGACAAATTATCGAGAACGAGTGGATCACAATGTTTAAAGAAAACCGAGATGAAATTAGGAGAGAAGCAAAAGAGAATATATCCAAAATCCAAGCAGAAAATAAAAAGTCCTACAATAAGAAAAGAAAAACAGGCAGAAAATATATGTATGATGATTTGGTAGCCATTCTCAGAACACAACGTGGAGGCAAGCTTAAGTTTCATGATGAGTTTCACGGCCCGTATCGCGTAACTAGAATCATGCGTAACGATCGCTACGAAGTCGAAAAGGTTGGCGAACATGAAGGTCCAAACCTCACAACATCATCGGCAGACCATATGAAACCATGGATCGACGGCTCCAGTGATGAATCATTAGAAAGCGATAGCGATGACAACACCTGAGGTCAGATGTTAACGCAGGGTGGCCGGGTGTAGTATCCAAATTGTCGATGTTTAGCTTAAGCTC
>JAWWLR010000166.1:18900687-18917122 GCA_035041075.1 Acraspis erinacei | reverse complement strand
ACATCTATGAAATGACATTTTGGCCGTTTTGACGCACTGCAGTAATGGTTTCGTGGGGAATTTGTCATTTTGTGCACCCTAAACCGACGTCGAAAGTGACATTTGTTACGCACGTATATAAAAAAAATATTATTCGCATTTATGTTTTCAATGTGTGATGTCACATCCTGCGTTAACCATTCTCCTACGTCACAGATCGTCACAAAATCCGTTATTCCTCACCCCCTGCTAGTGTGAGTATTTTTTTAACGTCCCCTACCTCAGATCTTTCAATTTTGACCCTTACTCTTTACCTTTGAATGCTGACGTATGAACCCTCACCATGAACCTCTGACCCCAGACCCAAACTGCACAAATTTTTATTTATTTTTTTGAATCACAAGTGTAATTTCATGATTCTTCAGATGTAAGATCCAAGCGAGTGAGTAATTCCAATATATCTTTACTTGGTTTATTACCCTCCGGCTTTTAGATGATATTTTATAGCAGGATTTTGTTTTCAATACTTGTGTCACGTGCCATAATGAACTTCCCGTTTCGGGGCGCCAGATGAATTGAAAATCTAGATAATATTAAAGCGAGCGAGGAAGTAGTAATTAGCGAGCAGATTGAAACTTAAATAATTTTACCTGTCATCCAAGTGTAATGATATAATAATACGCCAATCCCGACTCCAAAGCTTACCAGCAATTCTTTTCTCTTTCCCTCTTTTTGCAATGTAAACGATGTCCCATCAACCCTCGTTTCCGCTTTTCTACCTCGCGCTTGAGAAAGAACGTCTACGTACTCAGAATAGGTAGCCGCGATTCTGAGAGCGCGACGTTCACATCGAAATTAATATCTTCCGCAGAAAATCCTCACAAAGAGTACGTGGGTGCACCCTCACGATAAAAATTCTGAAGGTTCTAAAATATTATTCCCCTTCGGTAGCGGAGATCGTCTTGAAGAATGAAGCGGCATTGTTGTATAATTAATCAAACATACTTCGATAGTTTCTGGTAGTAGATTTAGCTCAAATATGATATTATTAAATTTTATTAATCAATACTGTGGAAAGTATCTCATTTTTAAATTCTTGCTTAACTCGTATCAAATACTTTTCCAATATCTGACGTTTCCTGTACTTAATGTACATAACTATATTTAAATAAATTACCTTGTATGTGATTCGAAATTTTTCGTTATCCAGAACGACAGTACAATACAAAATTTATGCTTCCTGAGGGTGGGAAAAGAATAGTATTTTTACATAACCTTTGAAATAGTAACTTGATGTCATAAAAAGAGATAACTTACTCCGCACCTCTTATCCCCGAGGTTATTTGCTATATATGCGATCCTATCGGTTAATTTTCGTGTTTGAATCAACAGGTAAAACATTCTAAAAGAAATGATTTTCAAACACTCGTTCAGAATTATTGATCGACAAGTAGCGCGGTTTACTTTTGCTCATTGTTTTTATTATAGCCCAATCTTGCTCAAGAATGGACTATGATTTCATTAAATAACTTATTTGATTTATTGTTTCAGATGAATATGCGATAGTATCATAAAAATGAATTATTAATGACTCTTTTTCTGTTTTACAGGACTTTTGTCATTGGCATCAGATGCAGCAAGGGGCTATCCATAATTTGCTTAACATGCTTTTTGACAATTGTTAACTCTTCACTAGGGTGTCCCAAAATACTTTTTTACACGAAAAAAATATGTTGTGTAAAAAGTGCAGAATTCGTTCAGAAGTCTTGCACGGGTACCAAAATGTTAGAGATTTTGAATAAGTTTTAATAAATGATTTTAAACTTTTCAATACTAAATGCAAAGGAGTCTTGTAATTCTCGATAATAGTCTAGGAAAAAGTGTTCTGTATTTACTATACAAAATTTAAGTAAGAAGCCAAATTCAGTCCACGATGAATTTTAGACAATTTGTGAATATTTTTAATTCCGTTCGAAAGAATTTGTATAAGTTCATAAAGTGAAAAATAGCGCGCTGGTATTACAGGAATTCCTAGCCGGTCTGGAAAAATATATCTGCGCCTCGACGAGCGCAGTCGAACATCATCCGGCAATGCGAAATGAAGATGGCTGAAGATTTCTGTATTTTTGAATATAAAAGTATATGTTTCTCTTCTTTCTATAGTAAAAAAATGATTTAAATCTTTCCAACAACCCAAATTCACAATATTTATTTTTAAAAAATGATTCAGTACGGTTTTCCATGAGTTGGATTATATTTATTTTCAAGGATGATCCAAAATTTTTTTCTTCTTATAATAATAATTTAAATACACTCAGAAAAAACATACTTTGATTCAGAAAAAACTTTCTTTGAATTAAAGAGAAATATTAATCGGCCAATCCTATAAAAACGACATACAATATAAGCCGATTAAAGTCCTAAAACGTTTATTATTTCGTGGATTTTAAGGAGTAAAAAAAAAGATAAAAATAAGTGTAATATCTTCTTTTCTAACTAACAAAATAGATTTTTGGGCTACAATTTAAGGAAATAAAAAACGAATTTTCAATAAAAGAGGTCAATCTAAAAAAATTTAATTTTTAACAAATTAGTTCAACTCATAACCAAACGATTAAACTTTCAACCAAATAAATAAATTTTCTACGAAAAAGATTATTGTTTTGCCAAAAATGACGAATTTTCAAGAAAATACATTAATTTTCTACAAAATTGTTGAATTGAATTTTGAAGCCAATAAGATTACTCATCTACAGAACAGTTAAATTTTTAACCCAAATATATAATTTTTTAACAAGAGTTAATTCTCAACCAAAAATATTAATTTTGTACAAAAATTTGGAATTTTCAACTCAAAAATATTATTTTTTAACAAGAATGGTTACTTTCTGCCAAATAGTTTTATATTTAAAAAATATTTCACTTTTTAAGTTTTAAATTTTAAGAGTAGGTAAAAGACCAAAATGAATGCAATATCTTCTTTTATAACGAACAAAATCGATTGTTTGGGCTCCAATTACATCTCATTTTTATATGTATATTTCAATTTATTTTAGAGAAAAATATTTATCTTACTCATATAATCAATTTTCCAGCACTTATAAAACTCACAAAAAGTAAATGTGTACTTAAATTTCGACGCGAACATACAGTAATAAATTTAAAGTAATTCCACATTAAATTAAATGTTCTTAACATTAAAAATAATCAAATAATATAGTTATAATATAACATTTAAATGAAACATGTCAAAAAAAATTCGAAGTTGAAGTAAGAACATGAAATATCACTTGGGGCACCACCAATTTCTGGCTCGACACTGGTCGTTTCTCACAAACTGTTAGAAATTTGCTTGTTAGTATATAAGGACTATTTCGACTGATTTACCCAGCGTGCGACTTTCTGCGTTAGGGAATTGCGTTGTATGTAGTAGTATTAAGTTAAGTTATAGAATTAGGTTTGCGTACGTTTGAGAAGTGAAGAATACGTTTCTCGTGTGTTAACTGTATAAACTTGTGATTAAAACAAAAGGCTACAAATCTGGTGTTCTGCTTCGCAGTACGACTTTTTAGTCGTAAATAAAAAGACAGTCCAGGACTTTATGTGGTTCTTTCTTGTACTTAGTATTGAAATATCTTGTAAATACGTAAAGAAGGAGGCTTTCAAATTTTATAACATTTTGGTATTCCTCCAATATTCCCAGACTGAGTTAAACACTTTTTATAGGACAAATTTTGTCCGTGTATTTGTCTCACCCCCTTCCTATATTATTTCATTTGGTGTAAAAAAAATTCTGCAATTTTTGATACATTATTATTATTTATTATTATTAACAGGTTAATTAACCGGTGAGTCAAGACCTTTACCCGCTCAAAATTTTTCATGTATTTTCTTCTGTATAAATAATAAATGATTTACGTTTAAACAATAAGTATGATAAAAAAAGGATGCTAAGCTTCACTGAAAATACTTTTTCTCTAAATTTAATTAGAATACTGCTCTTAGGAGTGAATAAAATACCCTCTATTTATGAGTGGTTGGAACCTTATAATTTATCATACACCTTTAATACTTTCGGCCTTGAATGATTAAAACTTACCTTTTGAAAGTAAAAATTTGTACCTTTAATAGAAAAATGCTTTTAAAATTGTTAAAACTTCTTCTTGAAACGATATTTTGCTTCCTTCAGAGTTCTTCATATAATTTATCATAAAAAATGTTCTCGGATGACTTAGATTATATTGCATAAACATTTAATTGTTTCCTTAACCATTTAAAGACATTTTAAGATCCGGGTTTGGAAAGTTTAATTCACATAAGAAACGTATATTTTCATGCTTATTCAATTTTAAGAGGTGATTCTGTTAAGCAAAGTGTTTCTTAATTCTAAGTAGTGATGCCGATTTTTGTTTATTAAAGGTTTTTTAAAGGCTCAATACCGGAACTTAAATTGTCTCTAGATTACTAAAAGAAACTACTAAATATTTTAAAAATATTTGTGAAGTTAGCAGATGACTTTTTTATGAGAACTTATGTGAAGAACTCTGTAAGAAGAAAATGTAATTCTAAGGTTATTTTGATTTAGGTTGTAGGATAGTTTTCTCTCATTGCCATCCATTGTTACTTTAAGAAGGTCATTTTTAATAAAGAACGCACATTAAAATATTGAACCCCCTATAGAGGATATTTTTTGACTTTTAGGGGTAGTATTATGAATGAAATTTGGGTAATTAAAATTATTTCTCATTTTTTTAGTTTTATTGTCATATTCATTATTTTTTCGCCAATCGTTGTGTAATTTTCACACAAAAAAAATACACTTGGATCACGGGTTGAGCCTTTTTTAATTTATGAAAAATTCAAAGTTATTTATACACCAAGTGCAAGAAAATAGGGGTTGAGACAGCAAGAAAAGAAAAAATTGGCCACCCTACTCCTCACCTACCAATGTAACAAGTCGCAAGAAAATAAAATGGACTTTAGGGTGGGCCGAAAACTTACATTTTTTTATCAGAATAGGAAAAATCTCATTCTATGCATAAAAATAGATCTCTGTGACTTTTACAGATTTCTTAAACGATATCTTCCGTTCGCAGAAATGATTTGAAGTTTGAAAGTTCGAAAAAACTGATTTTTCCGACATATTTTACTATACCTATTCATTTTTCGCAATGTGTCATAACATTTCAAAAAATATTAGTTAAACAAATTTTCTGGTGGTAAATAAACGTAACTAAAGTTATTTTTGCTACACCGAGAAAACATATTCTAAATTTGAGAGGAAAATTCCTTTTCTTCAATCCTCTCACATTTTCCTCTCAAAGGGAGAATATTCCTCTAGAAATTAGAGGATTTTCCTCTTTTTTAGAGGAAAGATGGCAAAAGGAAGACTTTTGCATTTTCCTCTCAGATTGATTATAATCCTCTAATTTGTAGAGGAATTACTCTCAGATCAGAACTTACGCATGCGTTGTCAATCAAGCGAAATAACCTAACTTGTTTAGCGTCGGTCGGTTTTGAGTGAACCGGTGGATTTTCAAAATAATATTCATCAAGTTTAATGAATTCAGCGAATTCGTAGGAGGTGAGTGCATGTCAGTGCTTCACACTAAAGTTATTGAAATTCTCAAAACTAATAATGTCGAATCATTTTAAAGGTCTTGAGACTGACTTTTTAAGACTTCAGGCATTGAAGCAAACTGACATGTACGCCGAGCCCAAAGCTTATATAATAGGTTCTGAATATAAACCCAAAAAAACTGAATAAGTCTAAAGAACTTGTCCTTTGTAATGTATATGATCAGCATGTACCTATATGAAGGAAATGCTAAGAAGAGCTTTGCAGTTGCATTAAAAAAAAACCTAACCAATATAATCTATCATATTTAGGAGTAGATGAAATACTCTCCAAATGAGAGGATTGCATTTAAAATGGATTAAAGGATCCTCTTAAATTGAGAGGATTTTTCCTCTTCCTTTAAGAGGATCCTCTTGATTTGAGAATAATCCTCTACAAGAGAAAACACTCCTCTCAAATTAAGAGGAATACTTTTCATACCATATTGTAGAGGAAAAAATGCATCAAAGTGAGAGGAATCATCTTAATTGAAAAATATTTTTTTCTCGGTGTATCCTCATCGCAAAATTAAAATTTTTCATTTTTCGAGCTACGCTAGGATCCCCTCCCGGCCTCACCAAACGTTGCGTAATTTTTTAGATATTTATTAAAATAAAAATTTAAAAAGAACCATGGATAGATAACGAAATTAATGGAAATTAAAGCGAATAAAAAGCTTCCAAATCTAGTAAAATGTCCATAAATTTTACGAAGCTGTAGTTGTAGTCTGGAGCACGATAACTTTCAAAAGGCTAATCAGATTGGATTGAGTTTTGGCACATTTTTTTAAGTTCTAAAACGAAAGGACAGGTTTATTAACCCGCCATTTACGGCCAATATTTGTGTTTTTATACATCAAAAATGCCTTTTCAAAAATGAAGAACTCCATTTTACAGATAAACTATGCCGGAAACCAAAAGAAATTTGAGATAAAAATTTAATCACTTTGAAGAGAACTACAAATTTTCTTGAGAGCATTTGTTGCTGGAAGTATATTTTTTGTTTTAAACGTGACATCGCTTTTAAAAAAATCGAAAAATTAATAATTTGATTTTCTATAAAATCTATGTGAGATCTGAAGAAATGTCAAAGAGTCACACGAAAAAACCCAATTTTCGCTTTTAAGAAGACGTAGAAAGTCGCTCTGAATTCTTTTTGTTATAACTCACGCTTTTTATTTTGAACACCAAAAATGATCGATATTGAAGAACCCAAAATTCAAATTTTCAGCAAAACAACGCGAGATACGGGTCAAAAGCATATGAAAGAAATTTTTACTTTAAAAAGACCTACAAAATCTCTTTTTTTACTGGAAAGTGTTCCTAAAACTAGAATGTCAATTATTAGTGGCGTGATTACGGAGACCCTGTTAACTGAAAACCGAACGAAGCCGAGAAAATCGACAAAAACTATTCGAATCTTTATTAGCCTGTATCGTGGATTCTTTATTAATTTTCTGAAATTTTGTTGTTGTTCATGACTGATTTGCATATGATCATTTCATATCTACAGAAAAAGATATTTTTAAATGTTAATTAAATGTTTAAAATGTAGTTAACGGTGTTGATTGGAGTATTGAAATTCGGAAAAACGTTTTAACTGGCAATGTTGACTCTCTTAGAATTACGGAACTCAGAAACAGGCCTACCGTAATTTGAGAAAATGCCGTTCAAGGCAAAAGAATATCTAATAATGGAATTTTTATAGTTTATCATTTAATCATCATGAAATATTACATACTATTAATAGCTGTTTATTTTTTATTGTAAATTTTCAAAATTAAAAAACTCTTTATTTAAAAAATATTTGGAATTCAAAGTGCTGCAATTCTGAATAGTTACAAGTGATAATTCTAAAATTTAGAAAAAATTGAATTACAAATTATTCAATTTTCAAGAATTATATTTGAAATGTATATAATTGGGAAAATTTTGGTTTAGAGTTAAAATTTGATGTTTTACCATGGAAAATTCTTCAAGATGAACGATATTTTTTATAAGCTTGACTAATCGTCCCAAATTTTTAGTTCGAGTAGTCTATCCACTTCTCCAGCCTTCTTATTTTTTCTGGACAACTAGACACAGGCTAATAATTTTGCATTTTGCTACTCAAAATAAGTGCAGTTTCGGCGTTTATCGAAAAACAAATCTTCTTCTCTTGGATGAATAATTCCGGAGAACCTCGTAAGCACATACGAACTTCTTTAAAATCACATTGGCTCGAGATAGCTGTCCGAGATTTTTGTAAAGCCCATAACTGTCCGTTACAGAGTTTTCTCGAATCTTACTGTGCCGTATTCAGCCGTCTATGTTTTATGTCTACAGTTAACGCTCAGTTACGGCTTTCTCTCTCAAATCAGAACTCCACAATCTTTGCGGTTAAAAGTTTTTCAGAAAAATAATTCAACAATTATTTTAAAAGTTATTAATATACTTAAGAAATTATACCAATAATCGACTGTTTTTCACGATTGCAATGATAAAAAATTAATTTTTCGATTTTTTTAGTTTAAGGTTATTATAAAATTCATTAGAGAATTATACACGAAAAGAAATTTCAAGAGATTAATTCACGGAAGTGCGTGATTTTAGAGCTACCATTTGTATGTGCTTCAAAGTCTAGGATTCTATGATCTAAAATCATAGTAATTGTGACCTGAGAGAAAAGGGGCGTGCTCTAATTCCTGAAACTTCTATAACTATGCTTTAAAAGCAAGGATTCCGAGATCCAAGTTCTCGCACCAAAGCTTAATAAGATTAAGGAGCAGTGCCGTAACTTAATCTCCCGAAATTTCTCTACGTGTATGAATACATATAAAATATCCAGCGTGAATCACGAATATTGCGATAACGATCCGTTCCTTAAGGCTGATCGAGCTTCAGGTAAATTAAAATTCTTTTTAATCTATAATCAAATTAAATTTAAGGGTCTCTTTAAAAATAGAGATTTCGACATTTTATTAGTAATTGCAAGTTAGTATCTGTATATGTATTACCACGTCAACTAAACCGAACGTAAGGGTAACCGACCACGCGCAAGAGAAGATTTTTTCATAAAAAGTATCTCTAAATTTTATAACAGGTTTAAAAATTCCGAAGTTTATTTTTAAGAGCACATTTTGCACTATGTAGATTCGCTACAATAAGCGGTATATTCGCATGGATAAAAGTGGCTCCTAAGCAGATATTAAAGCCTAATATTGGGAATAGTTTTAATTTTTGTTTCGTCGTAATTATTGTAGCATATAGTGCGAAATTTCCTCTGCAATAAGCCTGAATATTCGAAAAATATGATATAATTTTGGAGATATAGCCACATACCGATTCATAAACGAATATTTTACTTCGTCTTTTTTTTCTATCGACTGATCGGAAAATAATCTAATAGGAGACCTTAGGCGCAAATTTCTAAAAGTTTAAAACCCATATGATTTAAAATATTTTTTTATTTTTTTATAGATATAATAGCAATGAGAAATTTTTGAAAATTATAAAAGTAACGAAAAATTGTTGGGAATCTAATTTTATTCATATTTTTATCAGATTACCTCTAATGTCTAATCAAAAACACATTTTCTACTGGAAAACAACACATTAGGGTGATTGTCAAATCGCATGCAACCTTGAGTAACTAAAGTCGCTATCAAATTATTATTAATCGTTAAAAAATAAGCAATAAAAATTGATTACGTTAATTCTATAAATATCATATTACGAAAATAATAAATTAAAATACAATATATTCAATTTATAACTTTAAAATTTTTACTGCAACCGGTAGAGGCGACTTGTGCCAAATCATACGTGAATGATTGGTCAAAAACGAAGTGTAGCCTTTTTTTAATATTTACAAAATACTATAGATTATAATTATGAAAAATGTCTGATAATTAAAAGTAACATAGCGGATCAGGTTATATAGTGGTTTTTATAATCTTTTTTCTATATAAAAATATTTATAAAAATACGTGTTGGAATGTCAGTTTTAATATCGAATTGGAAGAAAAATGGTAAGAATGATATAATCAATTTTATGGAATTGTATTGTTAAATAAAAGAAATCTGTCTATCGTTACCGGAAGATTACTTTACTCGTTCGCAAAACAACAAAAATTCAAAATTGTATTTTTACTTGAAACTTTTGAAACATTTCAACATTGAACTTGAAATATTTTTACTTCAAACTGTATGAAATATATGTTCTGGTTTCTTAAATTTATAATTTTTTTTCTATGCCGTAAGAAAGCATTGGTGTCAAACTTCAGATAAGCGCGATAAATGAACTTTCAAAGGTATTTTAATAGCACAGCAATTCAGATTGCCACGTAAAGAAAAGGTTTTTATCAAACATAAATTTTTGATATCTTCAGAATTTTGATTTTCTACATTAGTTGTCAAGGATATTTTTTTGTTCCATAATACTTTCACATTGATACAGTTTTAAAAATTTTAAACAAAAAATAATAGGAATAAATAATAAATAATAAAATAATAATAATAATAAATAATAATAATAATAATAATAATAATAATAATAATAATAATAAATAATAAAAAATAATAAATATAGGAAAGTTGACTTTTATTGCGCGTAGTTTTTCTGTGTTGATAATTGTATTTTTACTATATTATTTAATTTAAAAACAGGTGCGTACGGCAATGATAAATAAATGGCTGGCGGTTATGGACTTGTTCCAATTATCTAAGATTTTCAAGTAATTCGTAGAGAATAGATCTAAATGCGAACATATAAAAAATGGGAGTCATTTTAACTAGAATTTTGGTTACTGTATCCAGAATTTGTTGATAAAATTAAAAATAAAACCCAGAAAGTATAATTTACAACGGGGAAACAAAACCACTAAGAATTTTGTTTGGATTCATACTCCTCTCAGCAATAGTTCGTTACCAAACTTGTATTAAGCTCAAGTAATAAAATGCGCTTTTCAGCCATTCTTGAAACAAATGGTTTTAAAAAATCCACACACGTTACATAAACTGCGATGCTAACATCTTATAGATCAGACGGTAACACTCCGGATTTGTGAGAGAATGTCTAAGCTCGATTCATGCTGCCTGTATTTTTTGCCATTTTTCTAACTTAAGATTTTTTTCATTGCAATTGACTATTAAACTTGTTTAAATCAAACCAAAATAGTTATTTTTAATCATTATTTCACATGAAAAAATTTCGTTTTTCAACATTGACCACTTTTAGTAATACAAAGGACACTACTGGCAAATGAATAGTAGAAGCTTGATTTATTTTTTCCTCACACCAATAATTATATAATGCAATATATACTCTTCTTATCTTTATTTATATTTATTATTTTCACAAAAAATGTCGTATTCTTCTTCTGGTGCCATTTTTTGTTAAAAACTCTACTCCTCACTCTAATTTCAAAATCTAAATATTAGAATATTATTAGAAAATATCTTATATTTGTACTCTATTTTCATATCATCCGATTGAACTATATATTTATATTTTAATGCTTATTTATTCTTCTTATAGTATAGTATAGTATAGTAACAGTAATCGAAATGTAAATATTCAATTACATGAAGAAAAATGAGAATTTTCTATTAAAAAACTTTTCTTGGAGAAAAATGGTACACTCCTATTTTTGCATGTAAAAATATTGTTATAATTTAGATTTGGGCTTTATTTAAACAAATTTAATAGTTCATTCACATAGAAAATAATTTGAGTAAAAAAAATTCGAAAAAAAATCAGGCAGCAAAAATTGAGCCCAGAGACTATCCACTTACAAATCGGAAGCGCAATCGCCTTACCTATGACCGGCGGTCGATACTGACATCACGGTCCACGTAATGTTTGTGGATTTTTTACAGCCATATTACAAGTTTCATAATGACTGTTTACTGGGTGAACTATAAAACCAAGCGAAATTCTGTTGGGTGTAGCTTCCTCCTGTTAAACAATTTCTTATAAGTTCATATTAAACCATAACTTTCTTTTGAATCTAGGGTAATGTATTAAATCACGTAGCCTTACTCAATTCCAGAGATAACATAAGGATTAGCTTTTCAATCCGAAGGGAAAACATTGAAACCACTTTCGTGAAGACTGAGGAGTCAAGGGCTGACTTGGTTGTGCTGACAGCGGGCTTTGAGTTGTAGTTCGGCAATTACACGTTAGTAGACAGAACCCGGATTCGGAAGTACTACTTAGCTTTCCACTTCTAATCCCCCTTCATTCACTGCCTTGTTCTCTAGGATCTGAGAGACTTCAGTGGTGAATAATGACTTGTCCATCTGATGCAAAGCGTTTCTCTGATTCCAACTCTCGAAACGAGAAGCTGAATGCCCGTCTCTATAGACCCATTTCCGTAATTAAGTAACGATAGGAGGTCATGCCGAAAGGAAAGAGAGAGATGGATTTAGAAAGATGAAGAGAGAAAGAGCGGAAAAGAGAAAGAGAGAAAGAGAAGGGTCGTTGGGAAACAGAATACGAGAGACAAGCCTCAATCAACAGTGCACACATCCGATTCACTCTCTCAAGGGATTGTCGGCCCAATTCGAACATTGGATCTGACAGTTCGTAATGACTTCGGTTCACTGGATCTTGACGCAGTGTCGTGTAAGCGCAAAATCTGATTACGAAGATCATCAGTCGGATGGATTTCAGCGAGCTTGATGAGCATTGTTGATTTCGTATACAGTATCCGACTTTTCAATAATTCTGATGCCATATGATGTTTGCACAAGCAAACAGGGATTGACATTGTACAATCGCTGGAAAAATGGTTCTAGCCCTTTATTACATCAGTCCTTTTCCAAGCACTAAAATTCAAATACCAGCATTTTAATCCTTCTAAAAATTTGAAATTGATGTATTTCAACCAAAAAACGGGGTTTCTACCATAAAAGATGGATTTTCAATCCAAAAACAGGAGCCCCCAAGAAAATAGTGCATTCTTTCGACAAAAACTGATGAATTTTTAACAAAATAGTTGAATTTTTAATCCAATAATTGAATTTCCACTCTACGAAGATGAATTTTCTACCACATGGTCGGATTTATAAATGATAAAGATTAAATTTGACCGAAAAACAGTTGCATTGTGAATCAAATAACTTCAGTTTTTAGAAGAAAGTTGAATTTTCCACACAAAAAACTGAATTTTCAATCCAAAAAGACGAATCTCCTGTCCAAACAGACCAGCGATCATTAAAAACAGTTGAATATTCGACCAAAAAATCTTTAACAAAATGCTTAAATTTTACGACAAAATATTTTCATTTTTAAGCTAATAAGTCGAATTCTTTTAAAAGCAATTCACTTTTAAACCCGAAAAGACAAATGTTCACAAAAAAGTTCATTTTCTATGAAGAAAGATAAATGTCAAACCAAGTGGTTGAATTTTTAATGAAAAATAATTTCAACCAAAAAAAGTTGAATTTCCGACCAGCTAAATAAATTGTCAACAAAATACTTGAATTTTTAACCAAATAATTAAACTTTAAACCTATAAAGGCTAATTCCTAACAGAAAATGTAAGCTTTGCATCTTTAAAAAAAAGATGAAATTTCTACCAGAAAAGATGCGTTTTCTACCACGTAGATTTATTTCCTACAAAAAACGACAAATGTTTAACAAAATCAAATTTTTCGTTTAACCAAAAATGAAAAATCTAAATTTTCAGTCAAAACAACAATTTTAAACAAAAGAAAGCGAATTTTCAACAAAATAGTCCAATTTTCAAGCAAAGTGATGAGTTTATCAATTAAAATGATGAATTTCAAACGTAAAAAGATGATTTTTTAGTCATGGAAGAATAAATATAATCCAAATTGTTGAACTTTTAAGCCAAAAGACAACTTTTCTGTAAGAAAATTGAATTGACGACAAAAAAGTTAATTTTCCACCAAACCGTTGAATTTTTAACCATAAAAGGGGAAATTTCAAACTAAGAACATTATTTTTTTGCTGAAAAATACGAGCTTTCAACTAAACAGATTAATTTTTAACTAAAAATGGAGAAGTTATATGTACAGTTTCAAAAATTAATTTCATACAAGCAAAAAAACGAAGTTTCCAGAAGAAACAAAGAAATGACGATAATCCAAATTTTTTAGCATTTTTAATATGTACAAACTATTATATTTTGCTGAAATGTTGGCATGGCCCAAGCAGGGCCCAGGCTTGGCAAAACTAGGCCCTGGCCAGGTGGTCTAGTTTGGGTCGAGTTCGAATGAAACGCTAAATCTGGTCAGGGACAGGCTTGATCGTCCAGCTTGGCCTAGGCTTAGCACAGGTCTGGCCCTAGTTTATGATCGATTTCTTGCCATTATTTATTTTCTTAATTAAAAGTAGAAATTACAAAAAATATTTTTCATTTTAATTAAAGTTGTTAACTGAACTTTCAAAGGTTTGAAATTTCAAACCTTTTCTCCAATCTGATTCGAATTTCCAAATTGTTTTCATCATCTGCATGATCAAAATCTATATAAAATAATTTCTTAATGTAGGTCTGTCATATTCATTATAAAATTTGAAATTGTTAACATCATTACATAAATTAACAACGTATTTACACTTTATAATTCGACGAAAATTTGTTCTCAATTTGAGGTTAGAAGTCACGCGCAATCTTAATGTAAAAATATTATTTATAGTTAATGAAAGTTATTACTTGCAAATTCACTGCGTAAGTATAAGATACTGCCGATTGCTTGATGCCTCCGGACTTTTAGAGTGCTTTTTATTTTAGGCATTTTTATTCACGTAAAATGTAGATATGTTTAACCATTTTTTTGAGATTCCAAATACTTTCTCAAGCTCAAACATACTTTCAAAAATCCTAATTCAATTCAAGAAGTATTAATTGGCACGTTTCTAACTCTAGACTTGTATAAAGTTAGGAAAATATTTTAGTAATGAATGTAGTAATAGTTTTAATATTGACTTAGTCTTTGCATATCAAATGCATATAATATTAGTTCAGAAGATGAACTACATACAGTTCTAGGATTTGAAATTTTAGTTAACTTCGAAATTGGCTAGGACGTAAAGTTTTCAGAACCTACTTTTGGAGCTGAGCTACATCCAAACTTCTGAAACGTAATGCTAACTTTGAAGTAAGCTACAATTACTACGACATGTTGAATGTTGTAGGCTAGCTCTATACTTGCTTTAGACAAAAGATCATAGACCCATTCGTCAGAGACTTTAAAGCACGTGAAAATTGTAGCTCTAAAATCACGCGATTACGTGAATTAATCTCTTCAAATTTCATTCCGTGTAGACACAAACCTCATTTTCTTTCTTATGTTGAAAAATGAAGCGTGGAATTTTTTTCAGATTAAAAGAAGTTAACCTTAAGGAATGAGTTTGTGAAGTACAGAATACGAGAGTCATATCAAACTATTAGAAATAAAATTTCCTCATTTTTCTGATTTTTAACCACTGTTATAGAAAAAATAAGAATATAACATTGCACATCTTATTATTTGTCGCCATTCCACATGAAATACTGTAAAAAAAATCTATTGAATTTTACATCTCTGTTCGTGTAAATAAAAGTACCCTCCACCTAGCGATGAATTTTGCAATTGAAACTGACGTGATATTCCAATTCGACGGTAATTTTACACACGAAAATGTAAAATGAATTACGTGAAAGAATAAAATAAAATAAAATATATTAGGGCGACACGATTCGAACACTTGAAGCTCAAACTTCGTACAATTTCATGGAGATTAAACCGGACAAGTTACCACCTACCTAAAATACATAAGATACTATGGGTATTAAAGTTTATATATTCCGCAACAAAAATATGAAATATACATTTTGAATAGCCGCACTTTTTCTGTTCCAATATCAGCAAATATAAAAGAAAAAATAGGACTAGCTGAAATTTTATCTATTCTTGTGTGACAGCTGTCAACAAACTTGAATATAGTTTTTATTTCCTCGCATTAAGAATCAAAATGCTCCAAAATTAGAGGATGAAGGCATCGATAAACAACGAAAACAAAATACGCTTTCGTATTCACATATTATTTGATTTATTATCCTAAATTTTCAATTAATTATAAATTGAAAATCTTATATTTTTCGTCAGGGTAAAATCAAAGATCTTTGGCAAAATTAAAAATCTCGATGTAATTTTCAATCTCACGAAAGTGATTTTATCGACGCATGGTAGTTTTACACGCTGCGACTGATTTTCCATTCTGAATGTAAAGTTCGTACGAGGGAATGTGTAATTTTGTTTTTCCGAAACTTTTCAAATTTACACAAATCTTTGTTTACAATGCAACTACGTTAATTAAAGTGCGGATGCTTCAAATCACTTCAAATTCACATAAATGAGGTAGAAAAAGTGTTTACATCGTACTAAATAGTTACTAGATTTCTATAAAAAATCATTTCCTCTTTTATTAACAAATTCTTCAATTTAGAACTTTTTGGGATGAAGTTTGGCAAGGTGAGATATAAAGAAAAATAGTTTCAAAATTTGGAAAATCTTAATGCCGCTTGTATGCAACTAATGAAAAAAAGTAACTGGATGGCAGGGCATCTATTAGGTAACCCGATTAAGGCGTAGCAGATACCAATTAAACCTTGAACAGAGAGAGAGAGAGAGAAAGCGAGCCCGTATACATGTCTTACATATACATAAAGCCAGCTCGGGGTTCTATGTGAAGGGGGTAATGTAGTGAGGCTTGAAACTCGAAACTGTCAGACCTGTCGACCACAACAAGTACAAGAAGAACAACAAGAGTTACAGGCACGACACATCACGAGACCACGTGAGTTTATAGTCTCTGAACTTTGACTTGTTTTCTACAGTGCAGTGGAAG
>JAWWLR010000166.1:18879877-18891175 GCA_035041075.1 Acraspis erinacei | reverse complement strand
CTTGTAGCATTACACTCTACAGAGGCCAAGTTACCCACCAATGTAAAGCTGCTGTTGCTTGATGACGACGCCTGCGATCCGTTAACCCAGCCAGACTGTTCTGCTGCCCACAGTCACCGCGCTGAGGTGCCTGGTTACAGACACAAGCAATCGTTCTTGATTTTGTGGAGAATAAATTAATGACATACTGAAGATATATATTTGACAAATAAAAACTGAATTACATTAAATGCTTTGGTATTCAAGTAGCTAATCAAAATGGTCTGCTTCATGTCAAAATGACTGCTACTTTTATATTACTAATTACACAGGTTTTAATATGACTACTAAATCTAAAATTGTATACGCAGACGTTTCTTCAGTAGTGAAACCTAATAAAGTAGAAGTCGAGCATGAAACTGTGACCACCGAACCCATGGATGTGGGCAATGGAAGTTGATGAATCCTCTGAATAAGAAAGTCCCGAGGATGGAAAATACTTGCCAGATGGCTAAAGACAAGCTCCTACAACCTTTAACCAAGAAGAGTTAAGTGATCTTATTCGAGATTTAGGATTACCAAAAGATGGAACTGAATATCTAGCGTTAGTTCTTAAAAAGAAAAACCTGTTGGCAAAAGGAACAACAGCTTCTTCTTAATGAGACAGAGAAAAAGAATTTAGGGCATTTTTTACGAACGGTGAAGAGAATTCATTGATATGTTGTATAGATGTTAAAGGTTTAGTCGATACAATAAAAACCGAATACGTATAAAGACGAGGAATGGAGACTCTTCATTTAGAGAAATTTAGAGATAGTATTGGAAAAACTAAAGTACTCGGAACATCAATGCAAAATTTGTGGTGATCTTAAAATTAAAATCTTAAAATTGCAACAGATTTCGAGCCAGGATCGAAGAAAAGTATACGTACGCAATTGATGGACCCATCAAACCATCTGGTGCCACCACTTCATATCAAACTTGGTCTCATAAAGCAGTTCGTCCAAGCTCTGGATAAAGATGGCGATTGTTTCCAGTATTTAGGAGAAAAGTATCCCGCAATAAGTGATGCTAAATTATAAGAAGGTATTTTTGATGGTACTCAAATTCGAACTCTATTTGAAGACAAAACGTTCATCACAAAAATGAATGACACAGAGAAAGCTGCTTGGGAAAGCTTAAAACTGTTCGTGAGAACTTTTTAAGAAATAAAAAGAGTGAGGACTATGCGGAACTAGTCGAAGAAATGTTCGAAAATTTCAAAAACTTGGGTTGCTTGATGAGTTATAAAATGCATTACTTACATTCTCATCTCGACTACTTTCCTCTTAATCGAGGAGACGTCAGTGAAGAACAGGGAGAACGATTTCATCAAGACATATGTGTAATGGAGAATCGATAACAAGGAAAATGGAATGACAACCTGATGGCTGATTTTTGCTGGACGCTCAAGAGAGACATTAAAACAAATAACAAAAAGAAAAAAAGAAACCCGTTGCATAGGTCATTTAAAGAAAAAAGAGTTCGTTACTAGAGAGAAAAGGAGTAAAGGCAGCAACAATTACTAAACTAGTGAAAGAAAATAAAAATAAGAAAAAATATAAGCGAAAGCAACTTTGTTTTGTATACAAGGAAGATACTAGGTGGTCAAACCTCTTTAATGACGCTTTTTACATTTTTTTGCTATCTTTTACCATTTCTGGGAATTTTTTTTAACAATTTTTATAAAATCTGTTTTCAAGCGATGTAAATTAACTGCAGATTTGAGTTATGCAAGTTACAATTAGCAAATAATGTGTTCGGTTCAGGTCAGAAAAACTTTCTGTATTATTCCTTATACTCATTAAAAGCGTTTTTAGCGATTTTTTCAGTTTTCCACCATATTACACCATTTTGAGAAAAATTGTAAGGGTATACGGACTAACGGACTGCAGATTCAGATTCAGTAGGTCAAAATACATTAAAAAATATACTTGATATAAGTCAGAATAAATTTTTATATTACGGCTTATACTCGTTCAACGCGTTTTAACCGTTTTTTCGAAATTTTCATCACTTTTTTGCCACTTTTGTCGATTTGAGCAAAATTGTTAGGGTATACGAACTAGCGGACTGCAGATTTGGATTCAGCGGATCAAATTACATAAAAAATATATCTTTTGCAGATCCGAAAAAAATGTTCTACAATTTCTTATGTCTGGATCAGTGGGTTTTCGCAATTTTCCGTCATTTTTCTCCATTTAAGCAACATTTTAGGGGTGTATACGACTAACGGACCTCGAATTCGGATTCAGAGCGTCAAAATACGTGGAAATAGATGGGTCTGGTTTTTTTACAGACCAATTTTTATTTTTTGTGTGCCAGTGTTATCTAACAAAGAAGAAGGGCATAAACAAAATATATCAATTTTTAACCAAAAAGTTCAATTTTAAGTCAAATAAAATTATTTTCTACCGAAAAGACAAAATGAATAATTTTTCCATCAAATAGATCAACCCTAAACCAAGAGGATTAACTTTCTACCAAGAAAGAAGAATTTTAACGAAACGTATGAATTTTCAAGCAAATAATAAAAATCTCATTAAAAAATGTTAATTTGCTACCGCAAGCAGATTACTTTTCAATCAGATAGTTGTATTTGCATCCAACTAAATTAAAATTTCTACTAGCAGAGGAAAAGAGATGAATTTCAAAACCAAAAAATAGTAATCAACTTGTTGAAACGTAAGAAATGAATTTTCAACTAACATTGTAAATCTTAAAAAAAAATGAATTTGTAAGAAAGAAGTTTAACTTTTAACATAAAAATATAAATTCTGAACAAAATGTAATAGTTGACATTTACATCAAAACAAATACTTTTAAAATAAAAAATAGTTGAGTTTAACCAAAAAGAGGAATTTCACACGGAATACTTTAATTATCAACTAAAACAGATTATTTTGAACCAAACAGTATATGTTTAAGCCCTGAAGCCTTGTAAATATTCCATTATAATGATATATACTTAATTTAATGTTTACAATTTTTATAATTATAATATAATTAATAATGTTCATAACGTTTATAATTTAATGTTCATAATTCGTATGTTTATATTTTTTGGCTTA
Organism: Acraspis erinacei; assembly: GCA_035041075.1. Taxonomy (NCBI): domain Eukaryota; kingdom Metazoa; phylum Arthropoda; class Insecta; order Hymenoptera; family Cynipidae; genus Acraspis; species Acraspis erinacei. The sequence continues at coordinate 18,888,086 of JAWWLR010000166.1, read as the reverse complement.
TAATGTACAATATATAATTGTAATTATAATATATATAATTAAAATTATAATATATAATTTATTTAATAAATAAGCTTTTATTTGAATGTGTTGTGTACGTTTTTTAAACTACCAAAGAAGTCCTCAAAAAATATTTCTTTTGCTAAAAAAAAAATCCCAATACTAAAAATCTGGTAACTTTTACCAGAAAATGGGTTTGAAATAACTAGAAACGGAAATGTAAGCCTAACTTAATGTTTGCTTACTTTTACTAGACAGCTAGTTAGCCCTACTAACCACGGAAGTGTTGGCCTTACTAGATGTCTGGTAACTTATACCACATGTCTAGTAATTCTAACTAGACAGAGTTTAACTAGACAGTCTGGTGCGTTTAACTAGACAGCGAGTTGGTTCATATTTTACTAGAATGTCTAGCAGGGCTAACTAGGATCCTTGTTAACCCAACTAGACATTTTTCTCCGTGTAGAAAATTTGTATGAGCTACCCTAGCATATAGCTTCCCCTACTACTACCCTAAAGTATTTTACGAAATTAACCCTTAGATGAATTTTAATTTTCGAGCACAGTATAATTCGTTCATTTTGAGTTCCAAATTGTTTTAACTCTGTTTCTTTTCAATTTATTAACATCTAATTATTTGATAGTTTAATTCTCGCTGGTAGTAAGTAACTGACATTTTAGTTAAAAAGTGTGGTTGTTAATATTTGAAAAAATTACGCAACATAGGCGGGGAGAAGGAGTCTAAGCCATTTTATTACGATTTGTTACATGGTTGCATTTCACGTGTTAAATATTTTTCTTAACGTAGGTATGGAATTTTTCTTATTCTTTAACCACTGATAAAAAATGTATATATAATAGCAATTTTTTTTATCTTAATTCTTGAAAACAAAAGCTTGAATATGAGCTGTTTGCATTATTGTAATTTTTATTCATTTATACCGGTAAATCTGTCAACAAGTGAAAATTAGTGATTGACAGCTATAAATAGTGGAATTGATTAAGATCAAATTATGATCAAATTTAAAATTTTTAAATATCAATAACGAATGATCGACACTAGTAGCTTTACTAAAATATACGTATGTTATCATAGCAAATGCTTTGAAAATACAAAATTTGATAGCTCGGGTTAAAATTTTTTTTTAAATTGTATAGTATGTAAGAAAGATGTAATTCTAGTATTAATGGAGTAAAATGATTTTGATGTTAGGGCATGGTTTAAATGGTCTTTAGTTTCGATAGTAGCATGAAGGTAGGTGATATTAAAAATCACAAACAAGTTAATCAACCATTTTAAATTCACTGGTGAAAAAGTCGATATTGTTGGTAAGTGTATGGTTTTTTTCAGTAATCCCTTCAATTTTCCAACCTTTTAGCTCATGAAGTACTTTTTCTCTCTCAAAAGGTAACAAATTCATGATAAATTCCGAAGGTTTCGGAACAATTCCATTTACATTGGAAAGAATTCAAATGAATTGAGAAAAATGTGGAAAAATAAAAAAATTCTATTGATTTCAGTAAAACATGAAAAATGCAAATGAATTCTACGAACGTGATGAAATGCCTTAGAAATTAAGATGAGGTTAATAGACTTCAGGATCAATTAAATAAAAAAATTCAAGAGAATTCCAAAGGATTTAAAAGAATTCAGGGTGAATTCAAAGGCAAATTTCAAATCTTTGAACCCCTACTAATTTTTAACACAATAAGTGACTAATGATTACAAAACAATTCAAAATAAATTCAAAAGAATTCAAACGAGTTGGAACAATATTAAAAATTGGAAAAAATTTCATTATAAAAAATTTTGATTGAATTTTGAGAAATCTATCAAATGAGAACAATTAGATGCAATTAATCAAAAATGAAACTAAATTTAAAAAGCAATTACGTGAATTCAAAGCAATTCAAAAACATGGAAAAATTAATTGAATTGGGTAGAATTGAGTGAATTTAGAAGAATTTAAAAGGATTTAGGACAAATTAATAGTAATTCAGGGCGAATTACAAATAAATTGTAAAAAATAGTTGAAAATCTCTTTAAAATCTTCGAACCCCTACGAAATCACTTATGTCTGGTGAAAAACTCTTTGAAATCCATTAAAATATTAAAATCCCTTAAAATTATGAAAACCACTGGAAATATCTGGAAATTGTTTAAATATATTGTAAATATCTTGGAATCTTCTAAAATACCCTTAAATATTTCAGTCTTTGAAAGCCTTCAAACTACGAAAATAAACTAAAAAATTCTGGTAATCTTTTAAAATTTCCTAAAATATTTCGAATGCTTTGATATCGTTTGAAAGCCCGTAAAACTTTTTAAAGCACTTCAAACGCCTGAGAATCTTTTACAATATCCTCAAGTATTTCAAATCCTTTTAAATCCCATTAAATAACGGAAATGAATACAAAATTTCTTTGTAATCTTTTAAAATAAACAAAATTATTTTAAACCCTTTACACTCCTCTGCAATATTTTAAAGCTCTTGAAAATGCCAAGGAATTTGAGAAAAATACGTGAAAATATTATATTTCTAGTCCGTTAATCATTTAAATTAAAAACCAATTCAAACTTTTTAAAATTAATTAAAAAATCTATTGAATTGAGTAGAAAAGAGTAAGTTTATAGAAATTCAAGTGAATTAAAAAATGCCATTGAATTCATAACATTCAAAAGAATTCAGGTCGATTTTCAAATCTCGTCAAATATTTAAAACCCTACAAAATACCTCACTTGTCATGAATAAATTCTTTAAAGTCCACTAAAATATTATAAAACTCCGTGATATTCTATGATGATATTTTCAGAAATAATGGAAAATGTTTTAAAATACATCGAGAGTTTAAAAATCTCTTGAAATCCTCGGGAATTCTTTATCCTATAATATTTAAAAATATTTAAAATCACTGCAAATGAATAAAAATAATTTTTGTTAATGCTTGGAATCTTTTTAAATTCCTTAAAATAATTCAAATTAAAAGCTCCTGCAAATGCCTTAATCTTAAAAGTACCTTAAAAGTATTGCGATCTATTACAAATTTCTCGGAACCTTTATAAATGCCTTGAAATATTTCAAAGAATCTCACAGAAATTCTCTGACTTTTGTTGTTTTTCTCAAAGTGCCTTACTCAAATAGGGTACCCATAGGGACCAAATCTTGAAAATAGGGTATTTTAGAGACCTTAACTGAGTATACGGTAGAATAAAGAATATAAGGACCGGTCTGTGAGGCCTGTAATTATTATCGAATATACAATCTTCACATCCTTATTCATAACTTATAATTATTTGGCAATTCGGATCTCTCCGGTAGTAAGTAATTGAATTTTCTTTATTAAAAAATAGCTGTAATTATTTGTTAAATTACGTAAAAAACTAAGCTTAGGGGGGGGGGCTTCCAAACTATTTTTGAACGAAGTGTTACATGAGGAGGGATAAAAAAGTGAAAAAAAATGTGTTACGTAATTTTTACGTACTGATGTCAAAAATTTCAAGGCTCCCACATAGAAGTCTGTTTACCCTTCAATTTACCTATTCCTTCGCCTTTACTACCCAAATCATTGTTTGTTGTAGGGTTTACTGAATCAGATTGTGTGTTATGAATTGTTTAAAAACATCAAATTGAGAGCTGTAGAATGCTAAATAGATAAAAAATAATTTTATTTAGCCAAGTTCTCGAAAAAATGTACTTCTACTTGATTTCAGAACTAAAAATAGAAAGAAATTTTTTTGAAAATATTGTGATATGCTCTGCAACACTTTCGAAATGCAGTACAGCGCGGGAAAAAATTTGACTGCCTTACAGAATTTTTGGTTGAATTATGAAAACTGATTTGCCTTGAAGGCATCACGGAATCACTCAAATCTCTTTGACAACGAATTTGGGAAATTTACATTCATAAAATATGCGAATTCATTTTTTATCAATATTGTTTCTTTGCTGGAGCGATCTGAACTGATGCACTACTAAGTTAGCTTTGCAAATTTATTTAGCGTGCTTGCATGAAGTTTCACAGCAATGGTTTCTCAATTAATAGAAGCAACATTTTCTTGAATTTATGGCCATGTCATAAGGTGTAAAACTGTTTGTTAATAAAAATATAAAATTCTTCATTTTACCTATCTGCCGCAAAAAATTTAATCTAACTCAAAGATAAAGACCTTAAACACAAATGTTTGTATAAAAAAGATCTTAAAATATTTGTGAATTTTAAAACTGATAATAAATCTCAAAAATTTTGTAGAGCATACTAGATTTTATTAAATGATATTCCTTGCATTTTTAGCTCCTGTGCGATCAAGTAAAAGTACAGGTTTTTGATCATTGAATTAATAACATTATGACTTTTCGTATTTTATTTATTAGCTTTAGACTTAATATTTTACGGCAAGTAATAAAAAACCATAGCGACAGCTTATCAAATTCTGAGGTCCTGATTTTTTAATTGTTCTTTCATTCTTCTTATTTATAAATAAGCTTAAAGAAGTTTAATTAACTTCAAGGTTATAAATAATATTCTTGAAGTCTAAATAATAATTATATAGGACAAATTATTAATCCAGAATATTCTCATTTCGCAATGCAGCTACTCCTACACAGATCACGGAGATCACAAGTTATATCCCCGTTCAATGTAACCTAAGGGAAATCATGATGCCTATTTGTTTTGCCTAATGCATTGGAGACCAGACATTGCCAGTAAATAGTCCACAGTATCTAATTCCAGATCAATCGTATCAAATCGAGTAATCATTCCAATAGTAATGGGATGGTTTGCAAATAAGGTATCATATTAGTCTGATGTTCCATTTAGAAAAAGATGTATCATCTTCAAACGTTTACATCCATTATATTTGATGTATAATATACAAAGGTACAGACATGAATATGTAATAATAAAACATGGAGCTTTAAATTGATATTGTACAATAATAGCTGGAAATTAAAATGACGGTATCGTTTTAGAATATAATTTCACCAGAACTGCGGGAAACTATTTTAATTATTCCAAAACATTACTGGACCAAATAGATGGTCGACAGAAATAGGTCATACAGAGAAAGCTAGATATGATGCTAAATTCGGGTAATTATTACTTGCTTTATTTATGATAATCCGTGAGCTTTATCGGGTCCACTAGAGTGACTGAATTCGGATTTTAAATGTAGTGATAAACGAGTAGTTTTTAATAAAAATAATTAGAACATATAATATAATAATTAATATCTGTAGAATTTTAAACAAAGTAAATTATTCTTTAATTTATCAAGGTAGCTTATTTAAACGTTTTAAAAATAATGTTAACTAGAAAAACTTTACTTTTGTTCAAAGTATCTATCTGGCACTGCTTGCAGACTTGAATACATTAACGTGAGAATTTAATAGAATTATATAAATTTGCATATAACTATTTCAAAGTTTAATACATTTTAAATAAAAGATTTCGGGTTCCGAACGTGCACAAAAAAACGAATTTTGCCGAAGTTTCGTGAACATTGCAGTTCACAAAATTCGTAGTTTTTTTGTACACGATTGGAACCCGAAATATCTCTTTTGATCAAAATCAATCATCGTAAAAGCATTAAATCTATAATTTAATACATTTATGTAAAATTATGTATTTTCTATAATAAACAAATGTTTATAGAAAACCCGTAATACGTATTCGCAAATCAATGCTTTAAAATTCAAAGATTAGAATTATTTACATACTTAATCTATTTATTCTTACTTTAAACATTCTCTAAAAGTTTCCATCTGCTAAGAAGGTTAATAATATAAGGCAAAATATATTAAGTGTGTCGATAATTGCATTTTAAATGGTACAGTTTTGATTCAATAACGTAAACTATTTACAATTTCCTATTTTAATGATAATATAATTTACGGAAAAATGTTAAAATCGAAGCATTTTTGCGTCTCATAAAGATAAAAACGTTGTTGATGATTGCGAAATTAATTTACCGGAACTTCGCATCATTGTCACGTTTTTCATATCTATAAAATTTTTTAATATCTATAACGCCCTCAATAAGTTCATAGATTTTCACGAAGCAATTCGTAGTTTTTCAGAGGGATCTCCTTACGAAATTCCAAATATTTCGAGTTCCGAACCGGAATCCGAAATTCGCCAAAAATTTCTGGGGTACTCTCTTGCTCAAGCGCTGCGGTAAAAATTGCAAAATAAGAAAAAGAATTGCAAGATTTTATTATTTTTTTATAATATACTTGGAATAAAAAGTAAATCTTAGAGATAAATAAGTAACATAAGTGCAGTTTTATTCCATATATTTTTTATCTTCAGCCGTATATAACACGTATGGGTAAACGTTTAATAAACTCCGTATTAGGCATTTCTATTATAAAGTATGTAAATTCTACCCACAAGTACAGCTCGAACTATGAAATGTATATGTAGATTTATAGAACAACACTCAATATTTTCCGGAGGTTTTTTTGTTCTTTCATATGCTTTATTCGCAAATAATACATTTAAATTCTATTTTCAGTTTAAACTTATCGCCGCATACTTGTATATAAGCCGATTCAATGAAAAGACATAACAAACCCAAAGAAACCTCTTTGATAACAAATGCCGAAAATTGACATTTTGAAGATATGTATAAAAAGTATGAAGTTGATATTTTAGATTTAGAGAAACTGCTTCCTTATGTGAGCAAATTAAATAGCTGCACTGTTACAAGATGTTAATTTAATTTCTGGTATGATTAAATTAGTTATATAAACTAGTATAAAATAAAACATTGTGTTTTTATTTGAGACAGGTTCACACTCTATAAAAAGGATATTCCGTTCTCCTAAATTTATAAAAATTCTGTTTCTATAAATTGAGAAACCATTGGCGTCAGACTTCAGAAAATCCCCATAAATAAGTTTCTTAGTCAATCCTAATAGTAAACCAATCCAGATTTCTCACACAAAGAATAGATTTTTATAAAACATCAATTTCGCAGATTTTCATAATTTCATTTTTCCACATTCGACATCAAGGAAATTATTTTGGTACCATTATGGTTCATAAAATACATGGGCGTTAACAAAATATTAAAGGCAATATGAAGTAGAAGGTAACGAATGATTTGGCGTCAAGAGTTCGATCAGGATAAAACAGTACGCTTTTATTAATTTTTCAGTGCCAAAAAGTTTTAAATTTCTACTTTCGTTTTGCGTATATTTTGTACGGGATTTTGATGCAAGGCCACTTTCTCCTCTCCAGTGGGTCAACATGGGATCAAATGGCATGGAATTGAAAATGAAGAGTAGCGTTTGGACTGAAAAGGTGATCAAAATTTAGTTTCGAGGTGGCCAGCACTCTCCACCAATCGGCTCAAATGTGGTCATAGCGAAAATAAACAATCATAAAAATAATTCTGGATATAAATTTGTTCGTAAATCGTGCTGCTGGTTATTTGATCGAACTTGCCCATATTACTGAATACTGAGAAAAAATCCTTCTGAATCCAAAGTGCGCACTTTCGCGCTTGGTAGAAAGCAGATCTTACAGATTCAAATGGATATATTACCATATACACAGCATCACACTCGAAGTCGCAGCATCACTGTCAAGCCAAAATAAATCATTATTGTGTCGTTGAATATTCATTGAAATTAATAGGATCTGCTTTTGACCTAGCGCGAAAGTACGTACTTTTGATTCAAAATCTTTTTTTCTTATTAAAGAATACCAACTTGAAGAATACCGCTTGCTTTATTTATAGAAAAAATTGAATCTATATCAATTAAAATACTTAATAATTGAGCCTTCCAAAAAAGTTTAATTGCGTCAAAGTACCCTGCCTATTGGGTAATGCGGCGCGCACTATTAATTTTATCTGTTTGAAAATTAACATGCAATATTCAACATTTTGACATTTTACCATTAAATTGCAGATACAGCCTGAGGTGAAGCTTCATTTTAAATATTGAAAAAAATGCTTACGATCTTAAACAAATCAACTGATTTTATTTGTGTTTATTATTTTGTGATATTATTTTGAGGGTGTCATACCAAAGGGGCGTGTAAACCATTTTTGTAAAAATGAGATTATTGGCTCAAGAAATCATATAAATTCTAATACACATTGTTATAATTTACATTTATTTAAATCACAGAAAAGAATGGCGACAAATATTTTATGAAAAATGCATGATGAAGAGTGTCAGTGAAGTGAATTACGCAT
>JAWWLR010000166.1:18667320-18677331 GCA_035041075.1 Acraspis erinacei | reverse complement strand
ACATAAATTGGGAGGGGCTTATATGAAATAAAGATAGAGAAGGCGCATGGACTATGTTCCGGGATATCATTGTTAAATGTGCGATCGAAGTGTATGGTACCGCGGTTGTAGGAAGAATGTTGCGTGATGCATAGTGGAATAATGAAATTGAGGCTGCCCAAAAAGCAAAGAAAGAATCGTACAGGAGAACTTTGAACATGTCAGGTCTTAGCAATGAGGAAAGAAATATACGTAAAAATGATTATAGACAGAAAAATAGGATGATTAAGCGATTAGTTAATGAAAGGACAGATAAAGTTGAAGCAGGAAAAGAGAATGAAATACAAAACGATTTTGAACGAAGCGAGAAACTCTTTTATAAAGCAATGAAGGGAAATGAAAGTACAAAAATTGTCAACATTAGAAATATTAAAGGGGAAATGCAATATGAGGCAGCCGGGATGATAGACGCTTTCAGAGATCATTTTACGGGACAATCCGTAGATGAAGCTATAGAAAACCACAACCGCGATGTAGAACACGGTGCGTTAGAAAACTCAATTGAGAAAGACTGTGTCACTGGGGTTAAGAATATAATCAAGAACTTTAAAACACGGTAAGGCTTCCGGGATAGACAGTATTAACGCTGAAATGCTTAAACACGGTGGACAGTACCTACCACATAGACTATACGAATTAATAAACTTATGCATGGAAATAGGAGAAGTCCCAGGTGATTGGAAGAAAGCGATTAGCATAACAATTTATAAAAGAGAGGGAGATAAAAGAGACTGCAATAATTACAGAGGGATAAGCTTATTAATCACCGTTAGTAAAATATCCTCAAAAATGCTTATTCGAAGGGTAATGAAGATAACAGAAGAAAACATTGGGGAAGTCCAAAGTGGGTTTATGCCGTGAAGTTCATGTATGGATCAAGTATTTAGCTTAAGGCAAATCAAAGAAGAAATTTTGAGAGTAGGAAAAAAAGTTTTCTGTGCATTTGTTGACCTAGAAAAAGCGTTCGACATGGTGGATAGGATCAAACTTTGGGAAGTGCTGAAAGAATACGGAGTATTGGATTTCAAATTAAACTATTTCGCTGAATATTCGATTATTTATGGTAGAAAACAAGTATTTTTTAACTAGAAATTTTTATCTTCCATTTCTGATTTATGCTTAATTTTGTTTGTATTTGAAAATTTTACTAGATTGTGAAAGGTTATGTATTTTGTTGAAAATTTGTCTTTTTTGGTCGGAAATCAGTTTTTGTATTTCTAAAAATTATTCTATTTTAGTTGAGGATTTAAGCATTTCGTTGTAAATACAACTATGTGGTTGAAGATGAACTCTCGTTGGCTTAACTATTTGGTTAAAAAATTTTCTATTTTGTTAAGGATTCAACTATTTTGTTGAAAACTCGTCAATTGTTTTGTAGAAAAATCGTCCTCTTGACCTAAAAATGCAACAATTCAAAAATATTGCAAATAGAATGATTTTATCTTCGACATTGCAGAATAGCATACCCCTAGGTAATTTATTTCGTTTTCATATATTGCTAATTAAATATGAATAATTTTGGCAGAGGTTTGAAATTTATAATTGATTTCACAGTGCACGATTAAATTGTCAAGTTCCAAATAAAAAAGTGGAATTAAGAGCATAATTGGATAATAATTTTTGTACCCATCCAAAACCAGAATCCCGAATTATATCATTTTATCATTTTCTTTCTTTCTTATCTAACAAAAAAATTAAACGTGATGTTTTAATTTTATATGAAATTTGAAAACTACGCAGTTAGTATCTTTCCGTTTAAATTATATATTTTCTCCGTATGTCGTATCATATTATCACCTTCCAACATTTATAAATCATACGATTACATTAAAAAAGTAATTTTTGTCACTCCAACTGATACAGAACAGAATTATTTGTACTTTTTAGACGTCTTCGTATGGGCAAACACATTAATGAAATACAAGCGTCACAAAAATAAGTTTCTCACTCCATACCATCTTAAAAATATTTAATATAATTTATAATTAAAATTGGGATAACGATTAGTATATAAGGTTTCGGATCATCTTTTAGAGTACATTCTAGTGATTCGGTAGTAACCGCACTCTTTAGAATAATGAAGATCCTTGTTGGAACTCTTTTCATCGCGTTTTCGGTTTTTTATAATTCTGTCGGTAAGTATATAATAACTTAATATCAAATCTATTATTTTAATAATTGTTTAAAGTATACTCCCAACTACCACCTTTATCCGAGAAATTTATTTTACGAGTCGAAATCTTGTCCAAATTAAGTAGTTTGTCGTGGCAGGGTCGCGAATTTAGTTATAACGTCAGTCCCACCATACTTCGGTTAGAACTTTAGACATAACTGAAACCGACAGTCACTTGTTGTGACCGCTAGGAAAACTGATCAGCAACCTGGTCAGGAGAAGTATTGAGGACCGCACATATTATTTCAATGAATAAAACGGGATTCTAGAACAATCTAAAAATCTGCACGGTTCCCAAGTTTCAGCGTTATTGTTGAATCTCGGGCTTCGGGCTCGGTCATTGTACTTTACCTAGATTTTTGCATAGGACTTTTCAAACAAAGGGTCAAACCATCGATTTTTTGGGTGATTAGAAGTGATTAAAAGTGATTAGAGGTTATTAGAGTATTTTGGGTGATTGTGAATTCTCTTTTGTTAAAGCTCCTTTAACGAATATATTCTCACCACCTGTCTCAAGAGGAAAAATTTCAAAGAAAATTTCTAGATCTAATTTCGGCAAACCATTTTACATTTGAACATTCTTTTGTATCTTGTGTCTTTCTTCCAAAAATGTAATTGGCTTCTTTGTTATGTTGTTTTTCAGGATTAAAAATTACTGCACGTCTCATCTAAAAATAATTCGTAACAGCTTTGTCGAATGCTTTTGGTGAAAAAGTTTTGTCTATTAATTTTTGCATTCGTATCTTGTGCTGTTTTTCATAAAATTTTAAATTTTATTCAATTTTATTTTTTACGATTAAAATAAAAACTACACGTCCTATCAAGAAAATTATTTGTGACAAATTTTTAGTCTTGAGTCTCACGCTGTGCACTCGTTCATTGTACTACCCCAACATTTTTGTTTATGACTTCTAAAATAAAGGGTCAAACCATCGAAAACTGTACTTTTTGCGATTGTGAAATCTCTTTTGTTAAAGCTCCTTTAACAAATAAATTCTCATCGCCTTTCTCGTGAGAAAAAAAGTCAAAAGCAAATTTTTATTTCTAATTCAGGCAAGCAATTTTGCTATTAAACATTTAATTATACCGCGTGTCTTTTTTACAAAAATAAAATTCGATTATTTTGTAAACTCATTTTTCACGATTCAAACAAACCACGCGGTCTTATCTACAAGTAATTCGTAAGAAATTTGTCTACATTTTTTTGGTGTACAAATTTTGTCTATTCATTTTTTTCCGTATCTTGTGATGTTTTTCCAAAAATTTAAAATTTGATGTTATTTTTCTCGATTAAAATAATACTACGATTTTTTATTTTGAATAGCATTTTTTACCTTTATATTTTACGATTAAAAGTAAAATATGAAAATCCCTCTATTTTAGTAGAAAATTAATCTTGTTTTTTTTTTAAATTCATCATTTTAATTTTTAGTTGAGAATTTAAATCTTATGTTAAAAATTCGTCTTTTCTAGATAAATTGAACAGCTTTTTTTTTATTTTGGTTCAGAATTAGTTTTTTCAAGGTGAAAATTTATCTATTACATTTTTTATTGAAAACCTGTCTTTTTTAGTTGCAAATGCAACTATCTGTTCGAAAATTCATAGATTTTTTTGAAAATTTGTCTTCTGGTAAACAATTAATCTGCTTGGTCGAAAATTCCTTTTTTGGGATTGAAAATTTATCCTATAATGATAGAAAGTTCATATTTCATGTTTAAAAATTCAATTATTTTATTAAAAATTCGTATTTTTTCTTAAAAACTTAAATGTTTGGTTAAAAATTCAACTATTTTTTAAAAACAAACTTGTTTTGTCGAAAATTCAATTTTTTTAAATAATAATGCATCATTCTTCTTAGAACTTAACAATTTGAAAATTTAACTATTTTCGTAAAGTAATCCTTCTTTTTAGGAAAATTTAAATATTCTATTAAAATTTCGTCATTTTTCTTAAAAATCGAACTATTTCTTTGAAAATTCAACTATTTTCTTAGAGTTAAATTTTCAATTAACGAGACTATTTTTTTTAATAAATTGATGAATCTGCAACCAAAATAATGCATTTTTAACAGAATAGCAACCAAACAGTATTAATTTTAACTAAAAAAGGAAAATTTTCAAACAAAAAATAAAAAGGTAAATTTGCAGTGAAAAACTTTATTTTCAACCAAAAAGAAAGGTACGAATCGTCAACACATTACTTAAATTTTCAACCAAAGAGATTAGCTTTTAAATAAAAATATAAATCTTCAACAAGAAATATCCCTTTTTAAAAAACTAGTACAACTTCAACCCAAGTTGTTGAATCCTCAACAAAAACAGATCAATTTTCACTAAACAGTTGTTTTTTGAACCTAAAAATGGAATAGTTGTATTTTCTACCCAATTGTTGAAGTTTCTACAAAACAGTTGTATTTTAAATCTGAAAATGTGAATCTTATTTTTTCAAGATAATCGTCGATAATAATCGTTGTTTGAACAAAAAATGATTTTACAATCATAAATTAAGTTTTATCAGCAAATAATGTTTAAGTCTCGTCAAGTCAAAAGTAATCACATGAAAAAATATGACATGATTTTTGCGCAATCATAAAATATATCATAAGCGTTGTTTGAAGAAAAAATTATTTTACCATCATAAATTATGTTCCGGAATAAAGATTGGAGAACGGTCGGTATTTGGTTGAAGATTTAATTATTTTATTGAAAAACATTTTTCAGTTGGAAATTAATTTTCTCTACTAAATATTTGACTAATCGATTTTTTGTTGAAAATTGATAGTCTTTAGTAGAAAATGCAACCATTAAATTTTTTAATCAGAATTAATATTTTTTGATTGAGAGTTCAACTACTTTGCTCAAGATTGATTTTGTTTGTTGAATGGAATCTTGTCTAATCTTCCAGAAGTATTCCATTATAGGTTAAAAATTTATCTATTTTTTGTGACTTCGCCTTTTTATATCAAAATATATGATCACTAATTTAAATATTACTGCTTGGTTGATTCAGTTTTTTTGGTTGAAGATCCATCTCTTTTGTTGAAAATTTAACCATTTGGTTGAAAATTAATTTTAGAAACAGAAACTGTAACCATTTCATTGTTGGTGGAAAACTAGTCGTTCTTGTTTAGAAATTCAAAAATTAGTTAAAAATTGATGTATTTTGTTATTTAATCATATTTTGTTGCGAAACTTATTCTTTGGAATTATTATTATTCTTTGGTTGAAAATTGATGTATTTTCCTTCAAATTCGCCTTTTCCGTCGAAAATTAATCTTTTTGATTCAAATTTCTTTTTTTCTTAAACTCAATGTCCTTTTTCTTGGAAATTAATGCCATCAACTGAAAATTTTACTGTTTCATTATTCATTGAAAACTAGTAATTTTTCGTTGAAGATTTTTGAAGATTTTGGAAATTTTACCAGTTTGTTCAAAATTCTTCTTTTTCCTTTCAAGATCAATATTTTCAACAAAAAATTGAAGTATTCGACTTTTAGTTGATAATTCTTTTTTCCTTTCTTTGATGATCTATTTTTTTTAACAAAAAACTGAATTGTTCCAATTTTGTTCAAAATCCATTATTTTTGTTAAAGCATCAACTGGTCAGCTGAAAATGAACTATTATTTCAAAATTCAACAATTTGATTGAATTTTTTTCTCTCTGAACTTAAAAATCTATCCTGTTTGGAAATTCAATTCTTTTTTTAAAATTTATCTTCCTCGTTAAATTCAATGGTTTTGGATTCAAAATTAAAATCCATGTTAGTGGAAATAGCAATTATTATATTTTTCGTTAACAATTAATCTTTTTTAAGTTGAAATGCAAGTACTTTGTTAAAAGTTGAACCACCTGGGCAAAAATTCATTTTTTGATTGAAGCTTCATAATTTTAGTTTGAAAATTCCACTATTTAGTTAAAATCTCAATCTAAGAATTAAATTAATAATTTTAATAATTTTAAGTAATAGTTTATATTTGAATAAAAAAGTTTTTATGAACAAGATTAATTTTCTATCTAAGTGGATGAATTTTCAACAAAACACGTTACTTTTCTATCAAATAATTGCATTTTAAATTTATGGAGAATAAATATTCAACCAAAAATGAAATAGTTAAATTTTAGATCAGAAATTATTTTGTACTCAAAATGTCGGATTGCTGAAAGAATAGTTAAATTTTTAAATAAATACCTCAATTTTTAAGCAATCAGTTGATTTTTCTTCAGATAGTACGCATTTTCACAAAATACACGATTTTTTAACCAGACATAATTTTTTTTCTAAAAAATTCCATTTTGTACCAATTACTTCACTTGTAAAGAAAAAATAATTTTTTCCCAAGAACAACAATTTTCTACCGAAAAATTATTCACTAAAAAAGATTAATTTTAATAAAATATTTGAATTTTTAACCAAAATAGGATAACTTTTTAAATCAAAAGTGGAATAAATAGGTTTTAGAACAAAAATTAATTTTGAGACAAAAACGAGTCTTAAATATCATAGTTAAATTTTCAAGATAGAATCTTTCGCGAAAAAATTGTTTTTTAAGAAAGTAGTTCAACTTTTAATCAAGGAGTTCAATTTTCAACCTCAAAAGATGAATTTTTAATGTTAAAGTTGAATTTTTTTACTAAATTGATGATCTTTCAACCTAAAAAAAATTTAACCAAAAAGTATGCATTTTCAAATAGAAGATTAATTTTTTACTAGGAAGATGAATTTTTAGCAAAATCGTTGAATTTCTAACCATATTTCGCATTGCAAATTTTACTGTCTTTTGTAAAATTCGCCTTTTTGACTTGAAAATTCAATAGCTTGGTTGAAGATTAAACTACTCTGTTTAAAACAAGCCTGTATAAAACATTATTTTATCTTGTTGAAAGTTAACGTATTTTAGTAAAAAATGAATGTGTTTGGTGCGAAATTCATATTTTTGATTGAATATTTAATTCTTTTTTATATAAAATTCCGAAGAAAATTATAATACATTTTTTTCTCAAAAAAATATATATTTCGCCAACTTCGGACCACTTGTATATATAGGTTTATAGCAGATTGTAGTCCAATATACACCTTTAAAATTCTCTACAGAAACTCAAAGAGGCGAAATTTGATTTTTTCTTTAATTTTTTTTTAGTTTCTAAGTATTAAATGTGAGATATCCTATGAGTTTTATATCCACTATACTATTTCTTTTAAAAACTGCCTTTTTCAAATTGAAAATAAATTTTTGAAAATATCATTTCTTTCTTCAAATAGTTGTCGTTCTAATTTATATTTTTATTATTTTAACACGAGTATGATTGCCTCGTTAGCTCGGTATTTTTTTGGGGAGCAAAAAAATAGGTCTTTCTCATCCCACTCAATCCTGAAACGTAATTTCGTAAAAGCATTTTTCCAATAAATCGGCTGCGCCTCAGTTGCTCTATGTTCTTACAAACACACGTTCGGCCGTAAAAAGAATATTTCGCTACCTTGGTGCACATTATACTATAAAGTTCAAACTCTCGAAACTGAACTTAAAATGTTTTCATTTCTAAATAGGTAAATACACAATTATAAATTAAAACTGAAAAATGAAAATTTTCAACAGTAAATGCATTTTGAATGACGTACTGTAAACTGAATAGTTTCAATTTTGAAAATGCTACAAATTGAACTTTTCAAACGCGAAAGAATTTTAAAGCGAACTCATAAAAAAATGAAAATTTAAAGTGATACCACGTCAGTGATATTTCAATTGCCATTCAGGGTCATCAGCGTAATTTTTCTACGTTTTCCCTGCCTAGTGGCCACCTTGAATGTTTCATATTTTTCAGAAAGCAAAAAGAAACTGAACGCTTTTATTATTTGAGTAATTGAAAGTTTAAAAGTTATAATTGAGCACACATAATTTATCAGTTCACAAAACGATCTAACAATTTGAATTTAGTTACAACGATCCAAATTTAAGTTTGAATCATTAACACCTAAAATTGCGTGTAAGAAAGTATGAATTCTACTCGTAGATTCTCTGTACTATGGTCTCGGGACTGTTTGGCTGGTTAATTCTTTGGTTTTGCTTGAGCTCTTTTGTTTGTTGTGAAAGTTGATTAGACAGTTTATTGAATACGTTTCCCTATTGTGAGTACGAATTTCTGAAACTCGCTTGGCAAAGTTTCAGCGGTAACGTTGACCATCTGTATCTAGAGACCGCGCAAATAATATGATATACAACTAGCGGTATGTACGCTTGAAAGCAGAGGCGTAGAGACTTAACTTCAAATAGCACTCGAGGGCTCTCAATTTCGCGTACAAGTTCTTCGCTCGCTCGTGATAAACTCTTCTCATATCTCGACCTCGACACTCGATTCGAGAAGACCAGTCGAAAACGTAAGGGTGGAAGTTTGCTTTCTCGAGTATTCGGAATGAAGATTCTAATTTCTTATTTCCTCTAATGTTTATCCATCTTCATTTGAACTTATTTCAATTACGGACAACATCCTGTATATGTATAAGCAGAATATAGAAACCGTTTAAGCATAACGTAACAGAATAATTTAGAGGCCCTCCAAATTTTACTTTGTAATGTGAAACTGGCAGTGAATGCCCTGTTCACGTCTCTCGATTTTTATTTCTTAACATTAAAAATAGAAATAGTTAAAAATCCATTGTTTAACAAAATTTTAAATATTAAGTTCTGAACATTTTTGAATCAATAATGAATAATTTCCAATTTGAAGCGTTTTAAATTTAAAAAATCTGCCCGCCTACAGCGCGTATCTGTGGGATCTCGCGCTTCATATTTGGTTAACTGACAATGTTCTTAGATTCATTTCAATTAATTTTTTAAAGTGGAAATTTATTTTAAATATTTATCTATATTATTATTGTTAGTCTTTAGTCATTTCAAATAGACCCGCACTTTTCAAAATATGCACAGTTCAAAAAGTTGCTTCTAGTGCGCGCATCGATACATGACTGAGCAGTCAATGAACGTCGCGTGACAAAAATAACCTGATAGCGATGCCTGGAAGAGGCCTGGCAGTAATGAGATTACGCGGACATCGCTGGAATTCGCAGTACGCTGGGGGTGGTGCCTATTTCAATAGCCAATGGGAAGTTGGCTGGAACTTTTAAATAAGAAATTACATACTTAATTATTTTTCAGCAGAATGCAAATCAAAATTAATATTTCGCGATTGGACTTTTTTTTTATCAACAAGATTTGTCTGCAGTCATGATCTGATAGAAAACTATATATACGGAGTTAATATCAACTAAAATAACACTAACATTAGTTTCTTGGGACAAGGAAAACTGCAGAAAAACCTTTCCAGTTTTCAAGAGCTATTATTACTTGAAATTAAAATTAGTATCTTTGGATTTAACTAGTAATGAGACAATATCTCTCTCAATATCGTAAGACATTTAAGATTAGTTTAATTCGGCTGAAAAAATAATTAAGTATGTAATTCCTTATTTAAAAGTTCCCACCAACTTCCGATTGGCTATTGAAATAGGCACCCTCCAGCGTCCCGAGTAAAAATGTTTCGACTTGATTTTGACTTGATGATGTCATGAGTTTGTCTCCAAGACATCGATGTCTGGCTGCGTCTCAAAACTGAGTCGATACATACGCCTTCGTCTTACGTTTATGGTTATGGGAGGTAAGACAGCCTTTGCTTGTCTCAAGTCAAGCCTCGTCTTGGCTAAAACGAAGTTCACTTGTCTCAAGACGAGCCTTGTCTTGGCTGAGATGGTCGAACCTTTTTCGGCTCATAAATAAAATTAAAATTGATGAATGGAAAATTTTTA
>JAWWLR010000166.1:18620913-18634954 GCA_035041075.1 Acraspis erinacei | reverse complement strand
TGGCTTGCCATTGTCTTATTGTAAAAATAGATATTATACTATCAAATTTTATAACCGAAAGTTTCTCCGTGTACGTAAATAAGCTCACTTGCCCATTACCTACATGACAGTGTGGTTAAGTACAAATTCCGGTAATAAGTCAAGAATAAATAAAAATATTACAATATCAGACCCCAAAGTCAAAAATACTCTCAAAACAAGGGAGAAAGGGTGATTTTTTAAGAAAATAAGCAAATAATAATAGGGGAAGAAATCTTTCTTCATACTCTGGAACCTGGAGTGAGGAACCTACAATTTACGATGTTCCGACCCAAAAGGGAGGCGGTCTTGACTGTTTACGTTTGGATTTCCTGGACGTGAGATCAAGTTCAGTGTAATTCATGCCAGAGACAATTGCTAATTCCAGGTTCCAGTGTACAATTAATGAAGATGTCATATTGAATTCCACATGGAACGCTTTAAGTTTTTAATATATCACGTCGAAATACGTTTTCAACAAAAAATTTTATTCTTCAAATAAAAAATATTTTCTACCAAAAGAGATGCATTTAGAAAAAAAGTAATTTTAAGCAAAACATTGCATCACTAAACAAATAGTTAAAGTTTTACGTAGAAAAAACGAATTTGTAACATAATACTTAAACTTTTAAACAAAGAGTTAGAATTTTGAGCCAAAAAACGAATTTTTTGAAAGCCGTTGAATTTTCAACCTACATGGATGTATATTCAAAGAGAAAAGATGACAATTTAATCAAAATACGTTGTATTTTCATCCAAATATCTAAATATTTTAGCCAAAAAGGCGAATTGCCAACCGAAAATTTGAGTTTTTAACCAAAAAATATGATGTGATATGTAAAGCAGATAAATCCATTAAAGTATCATTCTCCACGCTAAGAACAATGGAAACCGTTCACGCAGAGGGGTAGGGATGGTAAAAATACCTGGAGTACGTACCACGTATTTTGTAAATAACCCCTGACAAAATAGTTGAGTTTTTTTCAACAAAATAATTCAGCTTTCAACAAAATAACTTAATTTTTAACCAAATAGATTAACTTTTAACCTACAAAAATGCATTTTCGACCAAGACGATTAATTTTCAAGCAATAGACCAATTTTCAACCAAATACATTAATTTTCAATCAAATTAAATATTCAATTTGAAAAAAGAATTCCAGAAAAAATCATTTTCAACAAAGAAGTTAGATTTTATAAACCAGAGATTCTGAAACTTTGTTAAAATTGATCGTCAGGAAACATTATCTATGTTCTTAACGTTACTTCCTCTGACTCCCCACTTTTGCCAACTCCTATCCCTGTTACCAACCCATCTAAGGATTCTAGTGTTTGGAATCAAGTTTAGAATGTGATTATTGAAAATATTGGAAAATACACTGGGAATCCTATTGAAGTGCGGTTTTGGGCATGGTCGTGAATGGTCTTAACCTAAATTGAACACAAAATTCGCACACTCCGAACGTAAACATTCAGTGCTGCTTGAACCATTTGCGTTGGATTAGGATGCACGTTAAAAGATGCCGCAAATAAAGCGCTGTGTCTACTACCCGCTTTTTCTCTACGCTGCTGTTTGTCACGCATAACTGAGCACCTCTTATCTCTTGCCCCGTGGTCCCTGCATCACTAAAATGCCGAGAACTCAACTTCTAAGAACAACTTAAATGGCAGTTACTTAAATGGGATTCCCAGTGTAGTGTCATGCTACTATTGAAATCGTAGTTAACATACAAGACAAAGCAATCATATGAAATTGAGTTAAATCGGTAGTTAAGATTCGCATGATTTTAGAGTGAATGGCCCCTCGGTACTTGCAGCGACATAACGCATTTTGCATGTCAAGGTTATGCTGAAGGTGTATCGAACTAAAACCGGAGACGTGATTCTACGAAAAAAATCGCAGTTCCTATTCAATGAATGATTCCTGTTTAAATGAGTGGAATTCCACAGACTGTAATTCAGAGAGCGAGAAATTTAGTATCTTAAAGGGAAGAACAGCGACTATAGCAGTCATATCAAAACGTTCATCGTTCGGATTCGTATTTCATTTTGATATCGCAATCGAAAATGGGACATGTAAGCACGACATATACGTCTGGTCATTTCCCATATGGCGTGCATCGTCTACGACCACATGCTTATCTATCCGAGTGTTCACTACTATACTGACAGCAAATGACCTTTTGCACACTATTCATTCCCCTCTGACAGTGAATTCATAGCCGTTACTCCCGGTGCGGTGGCTATATTCATTTAATAGAACTACTCGCCGCGGTGTTCACTATCGGCGAGACACTATCTCCACCATTACTGGGAAAAAGCGCCAGATTGGAAAACAGTGAAATGATAAGAGAACTCAACCGCACTAAAATCACTGCAAGTGATTGACACGCCAAGCTCGCCATAGCAAGCAATTCTTTGACGAGCAAAAATGGAAATGAAAAATATATATCGATCAGGCGACACATCGTTAGTGACAAATCAAGAGAACGAGTTGTGGACATGTGTCGAAAGTGACCAATTCTATTACAATGTCCACACAGTTGGTACGAGAGTCACATTATATTTGTAGTATCTAGAGCTTTACGAAAAAAGTTATTTCTTTTGCAAATATATGAGGAATGATAACTGAAGACTAAACGAAAAATCATGATGAATATAATTTTTGTAAAAAAATCAGTTGAGCATGGTTTTAGAATTCTTAGGGCTCGATGGAAATGATTATTGGACTCTGTTTTGTAATGAAAATTCTATTGCATTAAAATCAAGCTTTAAAAATTGTGCAACAAAAATTGCGTACAACATTTTTCAATGTGTTATAAAAATAGGTTCAATAATTCGATGATATGGGATAATTGATTAGAGATTGGGTTTTTATATATGATAGTATTTGACTTTTTCTTCTATAATTTTTGTGTGTTTTGAGAGACAGTAACAGAACTTTTCTAGATCTGTATAAAAGCACTGTGCTGTTAAAGTTTCTATGGAATTGTTCTAGAACAAATCACAAGAACAAATCAGAACTTTCTTCTGTTTCTTTATACGAATACAGATTTTTGTATCAATTGAATACCGTTACAACAAACTTTTCACAGAAAAGTTGCTACTGAACTGTTCTAGAACGAACCAATCATAGTTATTCTATAATCATTGTTCCAACTTTATTTTAAAACAGTGCAATAAGAATTTTACACTGGAGTTCTATAGAACACTATTACAATTAAATTCTCTAAATTAATGATCAAATTGAGTATTTTTATAACATTTAAAAGGGAAGATAAATTTTTACTACCTTAATGTCTGTTGTAAACAGATTCTTTTTTAAACAATGCAGCTATATTTTCGGACTTATATTACGAATATCAATATTCTTTAGTAGAAAGCAGAACTTATATAAATATTTCAAGGCCCCACTGCATAAAAGCGTAAATGCCAAAATCCGAATTTTACAGGAGAAACAAAAATCTGTCTAACTTTGACGCAATTGATCATTTTGTGATACCAGGGAAAGAGTTTTTTGTTTTAACTCCTAAGCCTTTCATATTAAAAATCTGAGAAAAATTGACAATGCTTTACAATATTCATTAGAATGATTTTGTGGTAAATGAAGATAGAGAAAATTTTATAAATATTGTTACAAAGTACAAAAAGTGAATTTTTCAATTGTTATTTTGTACTACTATTTATTTAGTTACAGTTCTACAATTAAACAACAAAAAAGTAAAAATGCAAACGTTAATTCTCATTATTTTCAAATTTCATGCAATTTTAAAATATTATTCTCAAAAAGTCATAAATAATTACAAGTGTAGGTACAACTTCCGCAAAAAACCTATCTTAATAATGAACGAAATAGTGTGAAAGAACTTCAAAAACTACAAGTCTGTCCACCTTTCCCATGCAAATTCCAATTTGAAGACTTAAAAATGGTTTAACAAACAATTTATTATTTTCTTAAAGAAAAAATATCATTCATAACATCGGGATGAAAACGATTTTCTAAATATTTCTTTAGAAGTGATTGAAATTCAATTTACAAAAAGTTTACGTCTTAATATTAATGAACTTGAGGAAAAAAAACTTTCGACCACGTAAAAAATCTTGTTCAGTTTGTAAGGACAAAATGCCTTGTTTTCTATATATCATAACACTCTTCTATATTTTTTCATATAACAGTTATAAAACTGTTATATAACCAAGAACGTGTACAACAGCGCTATTGATCGGTCACAGAAATGTTACAGATTTTGTTGAATAACTTAGTTACTCAGCCATTACTAACCTGTTACTACCTGTTTTAGAATATATTATTTTTTGTTCTAGGACAGTTACATAACTGTTCTGTAACCATGTTCATTGACTTTCGAAAAACCGGCTAAACCCAGTAGTGGGTTTTCTGCTGTCTTTATCTACCCTGGAAAAACGTGCAGGCAAATCTGACTACTTCTAATAAAGTCGGATGCATTCACTGGTTATCACTGGTTGTGATTAAATTCATGCAGTGATTCTAAGTTCACCTTAGTAAAAGAAAACTTTTCTCAGGCTTATACCCACAATAACAATAATAAACTAAACATCTAGTTACTTGATTTATGGTTTGCACTCTTATTTCTAATTGAATTAAAACTCGATGTCAGTTGTAAAAAATAGTTATCAGAGAGTTCTATACCACTTTTACTCTCCAGTTCCCTAATTTTATTATTCAACTATAATTTATCGCAGTCTGCTACAACATTATGATGAAAAGGAAGAAGCAGAGTGATACGTTTCCAGGAGAGGGGGACGTTTCAAAGCTCACGTAATGTAGGTCCATAATTAAGTTGGCGCGATGTACCTTCACGAGGCCTCACGAGACGTGCCTGTTGATTGTGCTCGATGCTCTGTGTAATTAGTATTTGAAATACTAAATTTCGCCGCAACCACCGCGAACACAACATTCGGTGAAGTGTCTGTCGCCTCCGGTTGTTATCACTGAATTATTTTCACGCTCTGTGCTAATCCTGCCTTCTATGTTACCGATGCTGTGACGGCTGTTAGAATTCAGCGACTCAAAGTCAATGACATTGCAATCACCCTCAGTGTTTTCTTTTAATTTTCAAGCTGTCACATTTCCAGTCGATTTTCACGAAAAGTCATTTTAAATTGTGGTATTAAAAAAACACTTAACTGCGATACTTGTTATAATGAAGATCAAAATAATTATTTTATAGTCGGTACTTTCGAAAATATTATAAAGTATAGAGAAGTTTATTAGTATTTGAAGTAAAAAAATGAATTGAGATTGCATTTTTAACAAAACACCGAAAATTTCAACAAAAGAGTTGGGTTTTTTCAGTTAAAATGTCGAGTTTTTCAAAACACATTTGACTTCTAAATCCGAAAAAATGATTTTTCAATAAAAAAATTAATTTTTAACCAAGAAAGATGAATTTTCAACCAAATAGTCGAATTTTCTAACAAATACTTGAATGTTGAACGCACGAAGATCAACTTTTAACCATTTGCATTTTCAAAAAATATTCGAATTTTATTAGCCAAAAAAAGAAAAATCTTTCAGAAGACAGTTGAATTTTCAAAAAAGGAAAATGAATTTTTAACCAAAAAAGATTACTTTTCTACCAAAACAGGAATTCTCTGTCCAAAAGAATGAAATTTATATCACAAAAGAAAAATATTCGAAAAAAACAGTTGACTATTCCAGCAAAAAATCTGAGTTTTTTAGAAGATAGTTAAATTTACAACAACATAATTAAATTTTCAACCAAATAATAGATTTTTTGACCAAGAGATTAATTTTGAACCAAAAAAATGTTCTCAGACTTTCGCAATAAAAATAATTACCTTACAACCAAAAAATATTAACTTTCAGCCACAAAACATGACTTTACTAGACTTTTCAATAAAAAAAGGGTTCACTTTCAGCCAAGAAAGAAGAATTTTTTAACAAAGGGTTGATTTTCAATCCAAAAGGACAAATACTCTATCCAGAAGGACAAATTTTCAATAAAAAAAAAAGAATTAGGTACCAAAGTATATGAATTCCGAACTAAAAATAGTTGGATTTACTTTTTGGGTTTCATTAATTCAATTTTTATTAAAGCGAAAAAAGTTAAAAGGGGGGGGGTTCTTGAAAACAGGTAAAAAGAGAGGAATAGGAGAAAGAGTGCGATATTATTTTGAAAATGCCACCATTAAAAAACTTTCAATACACGAATGGTTTGACCTCTTTGAATACAATATTTTTTTAAAATACTCAGAAAGATAAGCAATAACAAAGTCATCTTATGTCATAAATGATATCAAAAGCTTTTTATTAGGCATTATGATTGTAAAGATCTTGATCTAAATTGCTAAACAGAGATATACTTTGTTTCCGTTCTGGAAAGCTCGGTTCTCAGCCAATGCCAAAAATATTTTTTTTTTTTACTTTCTACCCAAGTTATTATCTAACCGACGTCCCTCAACGCTAAGTAAATCATTTACGATGAAAAATATGACCTTCAAGGTGAAAAAAAATAATGTGTAAATCACAAGTGTTATGGGAAAAATTAAAAATACTTTTTTAATAATATCGAAGCGCCCCTTCTTCCTTAAGGAAAAACATTTTCTGAACATAATTTACGTTTTCCTTTGCCGCGTATCAGAAGAAAATTAAAATCAACTATAGCTGGTGGGTGTGATATTTTATCTTTATTTTTCACAATGAAAACGTCAATCCATTTAAGCACAATTTTTTCTGATCGGTCATATCTTTTTAATGCTACCAGGTTAAACTTTAAAGCGTATATAATTCAACACTATTAATTTTAAAAGTTGAGATATTTAAGAAGTCGTGAAATTAAAAATAGGCTTAATAAATAAGTTCATACTAAAATCATTTTTAATTGGAAGTAAACTTTGCACAATTAACATGAATACTGAAAATCTTTTCAGTAATGATAGCGATAATTCATTAAATAATAATAAAGTACCGTAAAGAGACATGACACATCCTGCCGAAGTTCATTAATGGTAGTGAAATTATCATGATTACGTTGTTGGTAAGAGCTAAAGTAAAATAGACTGAATTAACATGTTTGAATTATCTTTTGAATAATCAAACTCGAAGAAAACCGATTTTGTCTGATAAACATATTGAGCTGAATAAGTTCAACGACGTAAAATTAGCTTAAAGTAATTAAAATTTTTAAAAAACCAAGCAACGGAATAATAATTGCATACATCCGCAGTAGTTTAAATTAAACATCCAATTCTCTACCAGTGAATACTTTCAGTCAATTAAATCACCTAATTTAACTGAATGAGCAATTTCCCCGGCAAATGCCACTCTACTCTTTTAAAATAAATATAGATCTCCGTTATACTTACTTTGATACGAAATGCTTTAGGTTTGAGAAAACCGAGCTAATTATTATAAGGATCGCATGCCGCGTATGAAAAGAGCGGTGCAGCTCAATTTTCGAGGATTACGTGCACCGAGAGTCCCGAAAGAGTCTAGCTGCGGTTCGCGGTCGATGTTATCATTTAATTACCGGGAAACTTCATTCCATCCAGCGCGCATACGTCACCAGGGCTCGGGGCTGGTGACCCTAGTTGAGAACCACGAAGGAATCATATTCGTGCACAGATGTTATCATTCAATTACCCCAGGATTCATCCCCCACCTCGTCGCCCTATGAAGAAGTGTGTATATACACGCGTGGATAGCGTTGGAAATTTAGCATCGTTTCTCCTTCATTAAATTGCCCTCTCGCCACCGCAAGTGAATTTATGCTCGCACTAAGATTGCGATATGAAGCATGCAGTTACCCTAGTGCGGCAAGCCTGGAAAATTGGGGGAATTCCCGTAGTTGCCGGAAAATACTTAAACTCTTTCCTTGCATTACATTTGCTTTGGTTCAATCGAGAATGTTAGGAAAAGTCGGGTAAAAATTTCGTCTGCTCTGCACGAAGAAAAACGACTGTTCACATGTCACATCTGGATGTTAGGGGTTAAAACTGTAAATATGGGCTGCGCGTAAATGACCTGAAGTTTTTCCTAACATTTTTAACCAACTACTTCTCTTTTGTTAGGGTCCATAAGTTTTGATCCCCCTCCCCCACTATATACGTAATTTTTGACAACGAAGCTTTGTTCAGGAATCTATTTAGGGGTAAAAAAAAATAACGTAAAAGGATTTGTGGAGTTTGCTGAAATCTTATCGAAAAAAATGAATTCTCAACAAAAAATGCAATAGTTGATATTTGAATAAAGGATAAATTTTCATTTTAAATAAAAAGCAGTTCAAGTAAACCAAAAAAGAGAATTTTTTAAGAAAATAGTTAAATTTTCAACCAAGAAAGATTTTTTATTCAATGAAGAAAAAAAGTTTTCAAGAAATTACAACCATTTTTAACCAAATAGCTGAATTTTTAAATAAAAAAGATGTAATATCTACAAAAAGAAATGAATTTACAAATTAAAAAGTCGAATCTTTAATAAGAGTTTATTTCTAAATGAATAGAGAAGAAAAATGTCATCTAAAAAAGGCGAATCTTCAAGCAAACGAGACGAGGTTTGAACAAAAAAGTAGAATTTTTACCTAAAACTGAAATATATACGTTTTTATTTATAAAAATGAGTAGATATGAGCATTTAGGTCTTTACAAAAAACCTCCCTCTGAAGGGACCCAATACAGAACTTCATTCGCACCTAAAATATCAGCAAGATACACGATAATATCGGTAGTGAAGCGGTACGATCTAATCTTTTAATATCTGAGTTATAGCATCCATTTTTCTGAATGTGACTCTAGGAGAAATGAAGTCAGAAGAAAACTAGATTAGGACCCTCTTTGATTGTCAGAGGAAATTTTGTCATCTAGAAAAATATGGGGATAGTTATCGTTCCTGCAGATGGCTGAATTCGGTGATGGGATCATAACGTATTCCATCAATTACTACATTGACAGAAATTACTATCTTTTGTGGTTTCTCAGTAATAAAATACTTCGGGTAGGAAAACATTCTTATAACTTTAATAAAATGTCAAATTAAACAGTAAACTTGCTTGACTATCTCTAATAATAAATAACTCTAATATGTGACATACTTAAATATATTTCGGTATAGATAAGTCCATGTCTGAAAGTTCTAATTCCAGACAGTGATATCGGAATGTTTTAGCATTATACTCGAACAATTTCCAGAGTGCCCAGTCTAGTTATTTAAACTTTTAGGAACAGTTTAAACCACGTTAACAATAGAAAAACAATGAAAGTTTGGACGTAACTTTGCTTTTTAGAAAAATTAATTAAAACTTTAATACTTCCAACATGAAGTTAAATTATTTTCTTTCTGTGTTCTCTATAGTAAAACTTTCCATCTCTTCCGTTGCAGAATAATCCAGCTAATTAGATTATTTCCATAAATATAATCTCATCAAACGCAAAAAAATCTTACGTGAGAATAAGTCTTGAATTAATAAGTAAGTGTCAGTTCACAAATGGAATTAATAATTGGTATAAATTATGTTCACATTCTAATAAAGCACAATTTTGTCTTAGACTTACAAAATAGGCTTAGGATTTTTTTTAAAGAAAATATATAAAGTTCCGAGCGATATTTTATCATTGTTCAGTGTCGGGTAGCGAGAAACCATCATTCTATTGTCCTGAAAATGTACGGGACTGAGAAAACATGGTTTGACTGTTCAGAAGTTATATGTCACAACGAAAGTTTTAATTGATTAAACTCCTCAGCCGCGTAGTCTAAAATTTCCGTATGTATTTTAGTACCGGTAAACTTTTAATACGAACTAACTATTATACCTAGTTACATGGAGGGTGGTTTAAAAATTTTATTTTTAGAGTAGAGCCATTTTGATTCTGTTAGGAAAGTAATTTTCAGAGTGCTTTCACTCTTAAAAAGCTAATTCAATTGATTAAACTCAAGTTAACGATAACACATGTATATGGTACCTTCGTTATTTATTCTGAAGAAATGTATGTCTGATTCTCCACTCACCTGAAACAAGCAAGAATACAATTATTACTATTGTTATTTACTTGAAAAATGGTTACAAGGGGAAAAATGGAGAAACATTTAAGACTGTAAACTGCCATAACTTAAGAGGTTTTCCTTTAGAATTAGTTCAATTTTATCAGTTGCCAATTGAAGATTGCTCAATGTTTGGTGATGCCTATATTGATTAATGATTATAAATTACCATTAAAAATTTTTACATTCTAAACGCTAAATTTGAATATTGCACAAGTTAGCTCTACCAAATTTTAAAAAATGAAGGCCATTCGATTTACTCTCTGTCTGCAGCAAAACCAATCAGAATAAATATCGCTAAACGGTATTGTATAGCCGTAACTGTGTAACATCCAAACAATGGTAAACACACTATAGTAGATTTGGAATGGAGAAAAACGTTTGATCGAGGCACCATGTCAGTTCAGCGAGTTTAAGGTACCAAAAAAAGCAGTGAAAATGGCGCCTCTTGTTCCATTTTAATTCCCAGGCTGCAATGCATGTATGCAATTCTAACACGAGGGAAATCTACACAGTTGGAAAACCTGCGTCAGAAAGTGATTGATACATGAACCACACAAATCTACCCACGCATGCATGTCATGCACAAAGACGAACAGGCATCCGGCGCACGACGCTGTAATTAATGGCAGTTAACTTTAGAGCTGCACTGACAGGTCAGCGGATAGCATTACAATTTCCAATTTCCAAGGTTTTCGACCGAAGCGCATCCGAGAACATCATGATGAGGAATAATCTCCATCAATATCATCCATATTAAGGCTCAGTCTACTGAATGCAATTTGTCCAATAGTACTAATTGTCACTGACGATGATAACTCAACGTCTAAAAGTAAATACTTATTAGAAGTTATAAAAAGGATTCTTGTAAATATTAATACAATATACAAAGAAACACTGCTGAATTTTTAGTTATGAAATTTTTAGTCAAACTTAATTCAGAATAATGCTAAAATAACAAATCTTAAGATAAAAATAGCATTGAAAACAACTGACAAACTGTTATTAAAAAGCTCATAATTATTACCAAATTTCTGATTTTTATCGATTTCTAAATTGCTGCGTAATAGCTCAGCGCACTTGTGCGATAAAATTTAGTATATAGTAAGATTATATATACCTCTACAAAATATATGCGTACTAACATAAAGAATGTTTTATAATCTCTCCCGACGTTATTTACGCGGTTTCGGAATATTAGAATCTTCCAAAATATTAGAAATACTTCGAAATATATGAATTAAATATTATTTCGAGGATAGTAGGACGGTCAGCTAGAGTTGTACGAATATACACTTTGTTCAGAAATATGAAAAATGTATAAACTGCAATTTAAAAACTTCCCATTCCCTATCGAAGTCGCAAGTTTTTTCATTTTTGTAATTGCTTCATCGGAGTTTTAGGTATAGTACATCTTTCTAAATTAAGGTTAGTACATAATAAAACTATCAAACCTCTACAAAATGTATGCGTACTAAAAACTGCTTCGCCTTATGGCGTTATTAAAAAGTTGTAGTATAATTTTTTTTAATTTTACATTATTTCGCTATTAAAAGTTTCAAAAATATAAAAAATGTATGAACTTTTGTGAAGAAAATTCATAATCTCTACCGAAGTCGTTATTTGTATAATATTTAAAATTGATGTAAGAAGTTCCGTGCATTTTTCCAATAAAACTCAGTATACAAAACAAATAACTCTAAAAATGATCGCGTGATAAAAATTGTCCAATAATCTGTTTCAGGGTAATTCAAAAGTTGTTAGTACTTATTCTGTTATAGTTATAGTATACAAGTAAAGCAAAAAGATATAGTGAGACTCACGGCCTTCAGTTTCTGTTCCAAAAAAACGATAATGCTCTCCGAAAAAAAATTCATAAAGGTGAGTAATTTAAAGATTTAAAATTATAATGAATGTTGTACTATGAGAGAGAACTCCTTACGTTAGACGCTGACACATAAATAAGAGTCCCATCATGCCCAGAAAAATATGTTCTCCATTCGGAGTTTGCGTTTTTCGGTACTTTATCCAATCCTCTAACTAAGCATTTACTTTAAAAATTATAGATTGAAAATTTTACTTTATGTTATTAGATACTTAACCATTTAAATATAACATTTGAAATTGTTCAACATTAAAATTTAATATTCAAAAAACATAGAACAGTTTCAACTTTCAAACGTTCGAAATGTTTTAACAAAATGTTAAGCACATCCTTTCGAAAATGGAGTTACTTATATAAATTTAAAATTGTACAATTTCGAATTGACTACGATCAGCATTTCAAATTTTTAAATCAGTGAACATTTAAACTATGCAAAAATGCAAACGTTCTTCAACGAAAATTTTATTGTTTCTGTAAATTTAAAGATTATAAATTGTACATTTTCAAATTAAATGCTTAAAAATTAAAACTTAACAATTTTAACAAATGCAGTTAAGTACGCAAATCAAAACAATCAGCATTGAAAAACTAAAAAATGATATAGATTTTAATACTTTAACGTAATATGACAGTCTATCACGTGTCCACTTATGTGGTTTATATTCGGCGATATTATATAAAATAAAATTTTAATAATTTCCTTTTAGCTAGGGCATTAAATGAGTCAGCTGGACGTGCCCGACATATACCACGTAATTGGACACGTGACACACAAGTACATACCCTTAAAACTAAAATCCTAAAAAATCAGTTTTCATAGAAAAAAATTTTTAAGTAATTTGTAAGTTATGTTCAGAAAAAAATGAACTTTAAATTGAAAACGTAAGAATTTTAAATTCTGCTGGAATTGCAACTAGATAGCAGAAGTTATCTAATTATTATATACAGCCGGAGCTTTATTTTTGTGAAATTGGTATGAGAAGAAACTCGTTATGGTCTTAAATTTATTTGAAAGAACTAGTATGATTAATATGATATTTCTTTCATCGTATTTTCCACATTAATAATTCCTTATAAAAACAAACTTTACTGACATGAGTCCCATATCTGTATAATTATATGAAAAGATAGACATTTATTGAAACACGAGTCATTCAGATAGCCCTACTTAATTTAATATTCATGTCTAGAGTTCGTGGTTATCCTAATTAAAATCTTTGGCCTCCCTGATTCCCTTTTCCATTTTTTACTCCCATGTCTCTTTTTTCTCCCATAATTTTAGTAGGGTTGTATTCAAAAGTTAAATATATCTTGAGCGCAAACAACCAGTTGTTCTGTAAGTTCCATGCACATACCTGCAAAGATTTTCATGTGAAAATATGCATAGTTGTGCGGGTTATATGCGCAAGTCTTTGCACGCGTTAATACGCAGCGTATTTTGAAACGGAGAATATTTTTGGCAATGGTGCTCCATATACGAACTTGTACATACAAAGAGGAATCTTATTTAAATGCTAAAACAAGCGCGCCGTCTTCCTAATGAGAGAATTAACTAAGCAGTAGTAACTACCCGTACGTGGTCAGGCGAGACGGAAGGCTCCAAGGCTCCAGGCTCTGAGAACTAAGCCGACGAGGAAGATGGAAAAGGATAGGAACCCGAAGCTGAGAAAGAGAAAGAGGAATCCTTAGGAAACCCAGACCCTCATTTACAAAAGCTCTTTAAGGGTAATGTTGATTTTCTGCATTGCTAACTGTCAGCTGGAATAAGGGGAACAATTTAGACTATTATCATATGCTACTGTAAAGAGAAAGATATTTTAATGATTTTCAAATAGAAACTGCATAGCATATTTATCATTTGGCAATGAATTTAGTATTTATCAGACAAAAATAGGGAACAAATTTGTAGGCATTAATTATTAATAATAATCGACAAGTAGTGTTCTCAGATAATACAATTTGTTCGCAAAATGAAGTTAGTTCGTGGTGATACATCGTTCTTTCATTACTATTTTATTTTGAAATAGATGTTCTATCACAAAGTAACAGTGGCCATTTGAGTCATGTTGATGTTTCCATATTTCTTAAAAAATTCAAAA
>JAWWLR010000166.1:18590131-18600848 GCA_035041075.1 Acraspis erinacei | reverse complement strand
AACATGCAAATTATCCCTAGGTTATCCCTTATTTTCTGCATCTACGGGAAAACTGGGACGTGTACGAGAAATTCTGAGGCCAGATTTCACAGTGAAAAAAAAGTGTGAGACTAACGATAATTTCAGGGTACCATAAACCTACAACAAAAAATTAGTCTTGGTAGTGTGAATGGTACCACTTCACAAGATATCGTTTCCCTCGGACTTGGGGTACGAAACGTCATCTACTGTCAATTATTTTTACAATTTTGCGGCAAAAACAATCGACGAGTTTCGTACCACAATTACGAGCGAGATGAAACACCATTTTGAAATTACCTGCAACAAAATTGATCCCAGAGTTTTTTGTGTGTCAAGAGATATAAAAGGATTTCGAAGATTTTAAGGGATTTCGAGAAATTTTAATGGCCTTAAAAGGATTTTAATGAATTTCAAAATATTGTACAGGGAGTTTAAGAGATTCGTAAATAATACCACATTTTGGTGAATTTTAAAGGAATTCCAAACATTTTAACGGATTTTCACAGTTTTTAAAGAATTTTAAGGGATTTTAATGCAGCTCAATGGTTTTAGACGAATTTCAGGAGACTCAATGGGTTTCAAAGCCTTTTGACACGATTTAAAAAATTTTAATGGATTTACAAAATTTCCAAAGTAATTCAAGAGATATTAAAGAATTTCAAAGATTCCCACGGATTCTAGGAGATTTCATTAACGCTATATTTATTGGACGTATGTAATTGAAATATTACATAATAAAAAATAAATTAAACAAATAATAGTATAATGTGTTTAATAGTTTGTAAATTAAGTCCAACTGCCAAAATAGGTATTAATTAGGACAATTTAAAAAAATAATCAGAAAGAGGAAAATTTAGTCAAACATTCTTTCGACCTCTTATTTAGGAGGGGGGCTTCTAGATACTAATAATTCGTACAATATTCCTCATCCTATCTTCTTCGAAAAAGCTTTACGTAATTAATGGCCCCCTCCTAAGTCTCCGATTTATATTATTTATATTCATAATCCATCATTGTTTAGCAAAAAAAATTTTCAGAGGATTCTGAATTGAATGAGATAATGCTTTGAAAACAATTTATTAAGTGAATTGTGAATATCGCTTTGCAAAGCAATGAGTTCATTGTTTCACTAGTTGAATTCATTGTACGATACAGTTACGTAGAATTGCTTTTTGGTCGTATTGTTAGAATACATTGAAAATGTAATATTTCTACATGTTCAAAATATACCAAAGGATATGAAGGTTCAACGAAACCGATTATTTTCCATGAAAATATGAGAAGGAATTATTTGAAAATTGTTATCAACGTTGAATTAAACGTTTCCAATTATTATGATTTTAAAAGTACACTGTTACGCTATGGTGAAAAAACCTTTTACATTTTGAAATAAAAGGAAATTATATAAAATATATGCTTTTATCAGAAATATAAAGCTTAAGTAAGAAAAAATGGGATTATTTCAGTAATAAATTAAATTGTTTAATAATTGAAAAATATATTTAAATATAAATTAATATTTTATAGTGCTTAACTATGAGAATAGATGAGTAATTGTTATATTTTTAATAGTTATAATCTTATTTGTTACTAGTGTTTTCAAAATTTCAGAATAATTTTGCCCTCTGAAATTTGAAGCGTAATTGCAGGAATGCAGCAATATTCCAGAGAAAATGATCTGTTCTCAACTCTTCAAGTGGAAATATACGCTGCTCGAATGATATAGATTCCTGATATTAGTATACAATTTCCTGAACCGTCTCTTCAGCATTTCAAAGCATACACCGTATGCATATAGAATGTTAGTAATATAATTAATTGATGATAATTAATTCAGTTGTTTCTCTAAAGCATACGATTTTTCCCTGTGTAAGTCGAATTTATTTAGAATAGAAAAAAGTATCTTTTATATCCAACTTTAATAATGAAGCGATTTTAAGAACTTTTTATTCAATTATAAATTCAGACTGAGACCTCAAAATCATCTAAATGTTCAAAATATATCAGAAAAATGAAAAAACGTTCAAAGAATTAAACATTTTTAACTCGAAAAAATGTAATAGTTTTCATTTTGGATTCAAATTTGACACATCAGATTAGTCAATAGTAAAGCGATAATTTTATACAAATATAGTTTTTATTTAATTAATTTTACTTTTTTGTAAAATTCTTATTTTTTAACCTAAGAGAGTTACAATAAGATAATAGCTAAGCGTATTTTAATATAATGATATTTTCTGGCCTCCAATGATAGAAATGGACTTCTAAAAGCGCAGATATTTTGTTCTTTTTAAGAGAGAATCCACAGTCAGTTTATTTCTTCCCTATTTTCAGAACTGGAAAGAATCTCGAGTCGTAGCCTGCAAATAATAATAATAATAATAAAATAATGATTTCAGAGTTTAAAAATTATTTGTTAGAAAAATAATAATAATGATTTCATAATCTTTTATAAATAATAAACAACGTTTTTTGGACAAGTAATGATTTTGAAGCCCACAAACACGACAAGAGCAAGATCAGTAAGATAAAAGTAGTAACAAAAGGTCAATAGTGAATTATTGTATAATTACTTAAATTGAAAAATTGTAAAAAAGTTTCTAATCAACTTAAGTGAGTTTCAAATTAGGTTAAATTAAATTTCAATAGGTTCTGAATGAAAATGAAAAGTTTACAGTCGTAATCAAAAAATACATTTTTGATTGATTCTCTTCGGTTAATTAACTGCAATTTACCGAATTAGGTCCTGGATAATTTATTTATACAATAGTTTCGTAAAATACAGCAGCTCCCACTTTTTTAATGCCTATTTATTATCAAGTTTTTATTAAGTTTTTCCGATATTCGTAGAGGAACAAGATTTAATAAACAGTTAATCTGTCGTATTGGAGGACACTTTTCAACTAATTTTTTATATATCTTCTGAATGTCATACTCAAACAATGAAATTTAAATATAAATGAAAGGCTACAAGAATAAACATTCATCATGTCTTTTGCTCTTCTAAAATGGTTAAAGGCAATTTTTTAATTTAACCACTCATGTCAGCCTTTAATCATACTACTTCATTTGATGAGATAAAAATTAACAAATTTTCTCGCTTGCAAGAATATTGTTATTGTATAATTGTACCCAAGTGTAAATGAAACTACCTTTCTTTAATTACATTTTATTTGCGTTTTCAGGTGGTGTTATTTATGTCATAATACCATCAACGGAAAACACTAATGAAATATCATTTTACGCAAGGTGGTTTTATTAACACTCGGTTCAAATTTTACAAGCTGGTTTTTTTACAAGCGGAATTTATCTCATCATTCCACTTCGTGAAATCATTCTGAGGACTAAAGTTGTAAAAATAAGTATTTTAAATTGCAAAAGAAGAGAAATAGCGTTTAAAGATGCTTTGAAAAGCGATTAAAACTTTTGAAATGTTAGTTTTTTATGAATGAAATACTTTTCTATCTCTTATTCGCCTTCCTGAGATATTTAAGAACTAAAACAGTCTAAGTATTGATTTTAAAGAAGAAAAACGCAGAAAGAAATAGCTCAATCGCGTCAGAAAGGACTATTTTAAACTTAAAATGGTACTATTTTTTGTTTTGTTTTTTTTTTTATTTTGATTTCAAATCGCAAAAATACCATTGTTAATAGGACGATTTAATGAAAATAAAAGCAAACTTTTACTAAAGATGATTTGTATCTGAAATATTAAGGAAGCACAATATTACTGGTCGACGCAAAAAATCGAGGACCCTTGAATTTGGAAGATAGTAACGTAAAATCACAACAGATTCTAATAAAGATGATAAGAATCTTTAAGGTTCTCTGTATAAAATAATGTTTTACTAGTAATTATACCGGGGGGGGGGCGGGTTTAATTGAAGCACGCAAATATCTCTGTTGTTAAGCCAAATACGAAAAATATGTTTGAAAAAAGTTGTTGAGGATAATGGCGACCATCTGACTGTACTAATAACTGTGTCCTTGGGGTCAATATCAAGGTCATTTGAAGGCCAAAGTCAGTTTTTAAAATGAGAACCCTTGCATTTGACGCTTTTTGAGCATACAATTTTACATTCGAAAAAATAGTTTTTAATTTGTTAGTGGCCTTAAGAAGGTCAACTGTAAATGTTTAAAAAATCCTCCAGAAGCTATTTTCTTTGAACTTTTGAAGATTTATGGGCAAACAAATGTTTGGGTAGGCTTGGAGACCAAAGACCTTGGCCATCTTGACCCAAAGCTTGCCCAAACATCTTTCGCCCATAAATCCTCAAACTTTCAAAGAAAACAATTTCTGAACGATTTTTCAACATATAACCTTGACCTTCTGTAGGTCACTCTAGCAAATTAAAAGCTATATTTTCGGATCTAAAATTTTCCGCTCTTTCCGAATTCGCCGTCAAAAATAGGGATTCCCATTTAAAACACTGACTTTGACCTTCAAATGACAGCTGTTAAATGAAATGCGAATAAAAATGCTATGGTTAGTCCCACTGCTTAGGAACCTGTATTTTGACGTAATCCCAGAGTTAAGGATACCGTGAAAAATATTTGAAAAATTCTGGTACTATCTACAATATTTTTGGAATGCAATAGAGATTTTGAAATAAAAAAGTGTTAAAAACTTCCTATATCTTTATTTAGGAATGGAAGGAAGCTATCGCGCCATGTAATTGCCTAAAATGTAAAGCATTAACGAAACAAGGCGCATCGTAAAGTATAAGAGAATAGTATTTAAAGAAAGGATACATTCCGAGGTCCATTCTATTTTCCAGCGGTAGGAAGATTTCTAGTGTCCATCAGAAGTGGATAATGATGAAAATAGAATGGACCCTTTTTTCTAATACTTTAGTACACAGGTTTTCTCATGAAGCTCAAAGATAACATTACTATATATGTTCATGATTCCCTACATTAATAAAAACAATAAACAAATATGCTTGCGAAACGAGATTTTTAAATAAAAGGGCATAAGTTAAAGTCTCTTACATTGAATGAGTAAATATTTTACTAATTAAATCAGTTTATTAACTTTTGACTGATGAATCAATTATTTCTAATATTTACTAATGCAATTAGTAAATATTTTACTAATTAATCAGTTTATTGAATTTTAACTGATGAATCAGTTATTTCATAATATTAACTAATCTAAATAGTAATAAAAACGTAAATAGAACATAATTTAATTAAATCGCGCCATCGTGGACAATAAAGAAAATTTATTATTTTGTGACAGTAAAAGTGACAGTTAAAACAAATATCTTCATCGAAATAAAATGTTTGGTGGTTTTGAAACCTAATAAAATACACCGAAAAAATACATTAAAGGTGATTTTATTAAATAAAAGAATATATTTTTTGAATTCCACTATGAATATCGTTTGAGTAGAGCGCCTCTTACGTGTGGTGAACCATTCTCACCGACGACGAGTGCTGTCAAGCACCGTCAAAGTGAAAAAATATGTGGATTGCGTGACACTCGGGGAAGACAAACGTCTGTAGGCGTCGAGTTTTTGGAATTTTTCGAATCTTATATTTAAGTTAAATTCATTTAAAAGCATACCAGAATATATGCGAAATATAACCTTTGAAAATTAACTAATTTCATCAATTGAACTCTTACCGTTCAATCAGTAGTTCCGCGACCGGTCTCTATTCTTACAGATAACTGCATGAATTAGTAATTTTCATTTAACTAATTGAATCAATCAATTTTTACTAATCATCAGCAGCTCAGTTCTAGCTAGGCAATTAGTAGAATTTAACAAATAATCAGTTATATTTTACTAATTCAAAGTTAGAGAAATAGCTCAGCTACTACATCATTCCACCCTCCTTACCATCTTTCCTCCAGGCCATTCATCCTCCCGCTATATCTTTCCATCTTATGAGATAGACATATCAGTCACTCCTGCCAGCTTCACCAGTATCGTTCCCTCTTACTTACTCCCTATCGCAAGTTACCTTCGAATATTTCTGTCATTCACCCAAAGAGATAGCTCTATCTCACCCTGTCTTAGTAGAGAGAAATTAATCGTCCCCGATGATTATTTTCCTTGCTGGTTCCACCAAATACCCCAATAAGTAAGTGGCATATCAGCTTTTTAGAATTATTATGCGTAAATAAAAAATTTGCTTTGTAGCCACAGGTTATCCCCTCTGCTATCCCCTCTGTTATCCTTCTGGGAGATGTTTATCAAGACTGTTGGGATTGAAATATTTACTAGAGTCCTGAGAAATTTTCTGGTCTGATTATTTTCAATTTGAAATTGTGTTGGCTGTTTTAGTTTAAAGGCAGCTGAGATGAGGTATGCTAAATGACATAGGAGTGTTTTTTGCGGATTTTTTATTACTACTATAGGGGTAGTGATATCATCTAGAGTCTTTTGAAAATGTCTGGTGCGATTGTTGTAATTTCAACATTGTTTAGCTGTGTTAGTTGAAGACAGCTTACACCTTTTATGCTTAATATCTAATTTTCAATTAGGGGTAGGTACTATCACTATGAGTTGTTTTCTAATCATGCATGTATTGAAGAGCCTAAATATAGTCCGAAATTTGCATATACTCGTACCTAGGCCCAGTAAATAATTTATTTTTCAGGGTAGTTTTTAAATGATAGGGGCTATTTGCTTTGCTTGAAAATTAAGTTTCGAAATTTTTCAGACCCTAAATCTCTGAAGTGATTGATTTTTGTAAATTCTTAAATTCGCTGTAGTCGGGGTGCTGGCTGCCAGTATCTGAGCTTCAAATTCGGGATTTTAAGAAAAATCGAAGCCCACATATTGGTATTTGTAACCAGAAATAGCCCTTATATAGGGTTTGTTTTTAATAAATTTATTTCTGTTTTTCCGAAGAAACGTACAATTACCGTAACGTAAAATGTTATTTCTTTCCTAATTTTGTAATTTTTTAATACGAGGCGGTTGAGTGCAAGCATATGGATTTTTAAAAAGTTATTTTGGGTTTTTGCGGAACGTATTAAAAAAGTCACAAACTGTGGCATTGTTGTTTATTCGTGTTTTCAAAATATTCTTTAAAAAATATTGGGGAATTTTCACTTATAGGGGTTGATTTTTTAGAAACTTTTTTTGCATGTTTCAGAAAGGCTAAAAATATTGGCTAACTGTATTTTTTATACTGTATACTGTATTGTTTATACGAAGCTATTATCCTAGAAATGAAATGACTAGATCCAGATCATAATAAAAATTTCTATATTCAGAAATGTGGAAAATATCAGTGTTATTCATTAATTTATTTATGATAATTAAGGAAACTAATAAATATTATCTTAAATGAAAATTTCCTTTTGTGAAGAGTATATATTCGAATGCGTATGTTTTTGTTTAAAAAAATTATATTTAGAGGTTCCGCAAGCCGCATGAAGTTTAGCACGTGTAATACGCAAATAACGTATTTACCTCGCGCTACGCATTCTATCATTGTACTTCCCCCAAATTTTTGCATAAGACTTTTAAAGTCAAAGATCAAAACCATCTATATCTACAGGTTAGTGATTGTGAATTCTCTTTTATCAAAGCTCTTTCGGCTTTAACGAACCAATTCTCATCACGTGTCTCGTGAGAAAAAATAGGATAAAAGAACATTTTTAAATCTAAATCAAAACTAATTTTGTTAATAAAAATTTTATTTTATATTGAGCCTTTTTTCCGAAAATTTAAATTGTTTGTTTTTTATGTCAATTTTCACGATTAAAAAAAACTTCGCTCCCTTTCAAAAACCTATTCAGGACAACTTTGTAGATCTTTTTTGGATTCAGCATTCTTCGCTTCTCATCTTTTTTCGTAGCTTGCATAGTTTGACTGGAATATAGAATTCTTGCTTTTTAATTATTTTTTGTGCTTTCAAAATGTTCATTTTTGATTTTTCAAGAAAATTTAAAATGTTGTTATGATAATGTTATTGAACTTTCAAAAATCAACTTTTTTCTTGACTTTCTTCATATCTTCCGTTCTTTGGCTTGAAATTTTCATTCTCGTTTTTTTGTTTGTTTTATTATGCAAATGCTATAACCTTGATAATTTTCTTTTTATCGGAAAAAGTCATGAAGATAAATAATTCTAATTTGGGACCAATACGTAGAGCCGTAAATAGAGTTTTTAAACAGACATACATACAGATATACAGACAAACACCTTGATCAAAATCAATTATTCTGATTCTGAGGGTCTCAAAACGTAGAGATTTGATGAAAACAGACTAGAACAAATCTTACATAAAACCAATACCTTCTTATTAGGATGAGAATGTAAAAAAACGTTGTCGTAAGTTGTATGTATCATCGTCAATATCAGGTCTATTGAGTTGACCCTCATTTTTTCTTTTCACAATTAGCCACTAAATATAATTAATTTTTTTTAGAAATTCGATTTAACATTTTACAAAAATACCAATTCGCCGAAAAGTTTAACTGAGAAATAAAAAAATCTACTGTAGTTCAAAATGTATTTGAAACCATAGATTTGACATCATATTATTATATTTACCAATGAAATTAGGAAAAATCACGAAGGCACAGAGTAGACTAACAATAGCGATCCACATTTCATGAACCGTGAATTTAACTCACAGCGTTGTGTAACTGTAATGAATATTTAAAAAAATATAATCATCGCTATCCGATTCTTCGAATGTTTTTGACATATTTATATTTCATTATGTGATTATTATTTCGCAATGAAACGACGAACAAGTAGGAGAATAAATTATCAAAACCATTATGTTCTTTCGCATCTATATTCGAGGCCATAAGTTAGGCCACATACGCTAATTTAAATAAACCATATAAGGAACACTCCCGCTATGTGCGAGATGATTGTCTTTTTTTCTTATCCATTTTATCAATATAAATGGCACTTAAAAAATTTATCTTGAAATAAAGAAACCGTTTCTTCAACATATTTTTTCTCATTTAGCCAAAAACAACTTCAAAATGAAGCAAATTATTTTACATTAAAGAATAATATTCAACAACCACAAAAAACATTCCCTAACATATTTAGCCAACTCTATCTTAGCTGCCTTTCACTAAATCAGCCAAAAAATTTAAAAATAATAATATTCACCGTAAAAACTTTCCCGAGAACTTCGTACTGCGCATGCGATGAATTCCATCTCAGCTGACTTTATCTAAAAAAGCCGAAAAATTTCAAATAAAAAATTATAATCCCAGACAGTTTCCTAAGATATTTAAAAAATAATATTCTATTCTCATTTTATAGCTAATTGTGAAGAGAAATGTTGAGTTTCAACAAGATTTAACTAATATCAACGATTCTAAATAAAATGTACAAAAACATTATTTTATGGGATCTACGTGTTGAAGTTGAGGGGACCTTTCCACATCTAAATATCATTTTTTTTAAAGAAAGGATTTATAGTTTTGCGGATTCGAACTCGAGGTGATATACATGAAAATTTGAATAAAAAAAGATTGGAAAACTTTATTGCTTTGTGTATTAAAATAGAAAACAGTTTTATTTTAAGAAACTTAAATTTTCAAATTTAATTAAAATATAGCTTGTCTTTAACAATCAAATTTTTAATATTTTCGCTATTTATTCTGAAAAGCAGAGTTTATTTTTTTTAAATCATTTTTTTTGCTCTTTTTAGATTTTCTTAGATTTTAGATTTGCTTAGATTTTTCTCCTTTTAGATTAATTTTTATAATTCAGTTGCGCAATTTACCCCACATAATTAAAAATACATAATACTAATTATATTATATAACATTTGAATTTACGAAGCTTGCCAGAGTTTTCTACTCGTGGCTTTCATAAGCCTCTTAACTGATTGTGTATTTAATGGTTGAATTTATATTGTTTTTTCAAGAGCGACGACATTTAAAGATAAGATCTGTATCTTTTTCTAATATCCATTTTATCCTGGCAGACGTATCATGTCACCAAATAATTACTTGATAGTAATAAAAAACTTAAAACCGCTTAAAATCATATTTACTTCACAGAATAAAGTACAAATAAGATATTTGATAGACCACATGATTTAAATGCAGGTTCATCTAAACGTGAACTATAAACAAAATTGGTTTAAATTTTTTGACACATTAAATTTTTCCACATATTTGTAAAATCCAGTAAATTGTTCCTAATAAGTCCTTAAGTTGATAAAATGAAGAGTATATCATTCTCTTTAAAACTAATCCAAGCAAAAGAATATATATTACGTGATTGAGTAATCATAACAAAATGTTTACCTGCGAAATGAAAATTTCGGCGAAAATAAAAATACAAAATTGGTCACGTGTGGGTTCAAACCCAGCCCGCAGTTAATTTCTTAGAACTTAGTTTTCTCGCGTTTTTAATTGATTTCACGCAGTAAAAATAATTGCGATACAATATTTTTTCTACTTATCAACAATATAATGAATGCATTATTTATATCACTCTTTGACTGTGGAGAAAACGTTAGCCTTAAAAAAAACTTTTAAAAACTTATTTATGGAAGTACTAATGATCAAACAATTATTTTGCATAGCTTTTAAGCTTCATCGCAATATTTGGCACCAAAGCTGTATTTCATTCTCCAGCTTTCCGATTCAGCAGCCATCCTGAAAAGGCAATTGGAAATTACAAAATTACAATTGTGATATTTAATTTTAAAAGATATATATATATATATATATATATATATATATATCTCTACA
>JAWWLR010000166.1:18573599-18585882 GCA_035041075.1 Acraspis erinacei | reverse complement strand
TATCAAATCAGAGCTCTACGATGTGCAGCGCCGACCTAGTAAGGCCCATAAAAGTTTCCAGATGAGCCCCCCAAACGAGGATTACAAAGTCATCCGCATATCCCTGAGTCTAATACCGTCAAGTAATTAATTTGGGGTTCTAAATCATCTTTATATGGTTGGAGGTGATTTTCCCACTTTTATAACATTTTTGATCACGAGTTGTCGGTACGTATGACTTATGGTTAATTTTTGAGGAATGTATTCAATATCATCGGAGAGCTAAAAAGATAGAAAAAAACAACTAACAGTGTTTCCAGAATTTTATTATTTTGGATGCTTTTTATATACATATATGAAGTCCGCTGCATACACCAACGTGAAAGGGTAGTTTTTGGGGGAAATTATAATGAGAGGGAAATTTTCAAGGTTCAAGTAATTAACTTGAAGCTCTATATCATATTTACATTGTTCGAGGTGGCTTTCCCACTTTTAAAACGTTTTTAAATCACGAGGGGTAGGTGTGTACGACTAAGGGGTAGCTTTTGGGAAACGTTATATATGTAATTAAAGGACAAAAAAGAACTACTGTTATGCGTCGGGAAGTGTGCAATCGAAGGGTTATAAATATTTTAGGATTGTATTTTTATGCGGAAGATACTTACTTATGGCGTTTAAGCCTTAAAACTCAGGATTACTGGGACCGTCCCTATTACTGGGACATCTACCTTCAGACAAAATTTATTCAACCGAAAAAGATTTACAAATTGATTATGAGTATTTTTTTTATATGAAGCGTAGTTTTTCTTTAAATCGTAAAAACAAGATTAAAAAAAAAAAAATTATAAAAACAAGGCAATAAGAATAAGTATTTTTCAAATCCCATGCATATTATGAATTTTAATATTATAAATTCATCAAAATGATTCATGTTTCGAGACAGCTAAGAATAAAATTTAATGCAAAATAAGAACCAAATATTAAATTAATCATGATAAATATAATTTCTACATTATTTTGCAAAATCTGAATACACAATCCTAGGAAGGTGTAGATAAAAAATGTATGATATTTGATATAACAGTGTTGAGCATAATGTACAAAAGTCTTTTGATAAAGCCGAAAGAGCTTTATAAAAAGAGAGTTCGCAATCACAAAACTACAATTTTCGATCCTTTGACTTTTAATTTTAAGAGGTCT
This sequence comes from Acraspis erinacei, assembly GCA_035041075.1. Classification (NCBI taxonomy): domain Eukaryota; kingdom Metazoa; phylum Arthropoda; class Insecta; order Hymenoptera; family Cynipidae; genus Acraspis; species Acraspis erinacei. Next base: position 18,584,703 of record JAWWLR010000166.1, on the reverse strand, counting down.
GTGCACAAATGTGGAAAAATACAAAAACCGAACACTTGCGCGAAGTAAATACATAATCGAGCGCGAAGCGCAAGAACCAACAGTTATGCGCCCAAGGCAGATTTTATAATTTTAGAAAATTGAGATTTTAGGATAAGAAGCCACCCTAATATCATGGAAAGTTCTCGCGAAACCTTCCTTGCTATTAGGTTACATAGTTATATAATAGTCTATAAAAATTGCAAAAATTAATAGGTCATCTAGGCGCGGCACTCATTGAAAATAAACATATGGAAACCAAAGTTCTTTACATTGAATTCACCAAAAAGTAAATTGTGGCATTTACATAATGCATCGTATCAATAATCCTCATAATGCACCTTATCAATCGCGGCGCTAGTGCGGCACATATCTATGACCGCCGTCAAGGTCCATGTAAATATAACAAGGCTCAAACAAAAATACAAAATTGCAGGATCACTTCAATCACAGATACTTCGAGACTAATAAAATTATTTCAATGATATAAGTAGCCATTTTCTGTACTGTAGCCATTTTCAGACGACAAAAACTTTCTTATGTTCGGTTGCATTACTTTCGTCTTTTTATGTCTGTAATCCATGTTAGAGGAGTCAAGTTAGAAGTAAAAAATGAAAAACTAGGATACCCGGCGGCGTTCAAACAATTTTAATAAAACCTTTTGCATTGTCTTGCTAAGTATGTGTAATGAAAAGTTAAAATCCATCTTATGGACAAGTTAAGCTTTTGCCATATTGGTGCTCAGTCTCTTTCTGCACATTTCCTTGAGTTTAAACATTATTTTGGTACATGTACATACCATATCATTGCAGTGTCTGAAACTTGGCTTAAGCCTGGCATCCCTTCAAGTGCAATGTTTTTGGACGGTTACACTCTCTTTCGTAGGGACAGAGAGGAGAGAAGGTGGGGGGGAGGAGTGTCTTTATATACATCAAAGTCTTAGGGGTTCAGTATTGGGAATAAGCCCTCAGGCGAATCATCCTGTTGCGGACTTCCTCTTTGTTGAGGTGTATTTTGGGACGGATCGTTCGCTAGTTGGGGTTATATACAAACCTCCTAACGCCAATTATAGTAAAGAACTTGAATCTGAAATATTTACACTTATTCCAAATTATAATAGTATAATACTTACTGGATATTTAAATACAAATTTTTATTCGAATATTAACGTGAGTAAACATTTGAAATCGGTCATTTACTCCGCGGGACTTTCTATGGTGCCACATGATTCCACTCATCATTTTAATTTTATCAGTACACGCATAGAATAAATTATTGCAGATGATCTTGATAAAGTACTATCATATTCACAGCATCCAATTCCGTTCCTATCTAACCATGATCTCATCAACATTGAATATAAAATGTCGAGTAATCTTCCACCTGAACCTACTCCTATATTGACTCGAAATCTTACACTCATCAATGAACAAGAGTTTCATGAACATTTATTTCCATATGATTGGACGAATTTAGCCTCAGTCCGGGACGTGAATACAAACATAAATGGTTTAATTACCCTTTTGACTAGAAGGAAAACAGCCCCATGGATTACTTCAGAAATTAGAGAATTGATGAGAAAAAGGAACACGAATCGTAGAATAGCAAAAAGGACCAAGATTAGTAGTATACAAGCTGTACTCTCACAACCAATTTAACTTTAACACAATAAGAAATAGGAACCAAAAAGAAACCATGTTTCATCTTCTCAGGCGTTTGCGGTTAATTCCACCAAAACAGGAAACTCCTGATTTAAATTTCTCTGGTAGTGATTTCCTTGCTACATTTATGTTGAAACCTATTATGACACTACTTCCAACTACCACGTCCAATTCACCTTTTGCAAACATTCGATGAGCATGATTCCTTTTTTCGGACATTACACCTGAGACTTTACTCAAGGACATAACGGTTGTTAATTCTAATGCAACTAGTATCGATGGAATCTCGATAAAAATGATCCGGTTAGCTCTCCCAGTTATTTTACCAATATTATTGGAGATTTATAATGCTTCGCTGCAAATTGGTATTTTTCCAGAAATATGGAAAAAGGCACTAATACGACCGATACCTAAAATCTTCAGTCCTACTACTACTAAAGACTTCCGGCCAATTTCTATTCTTAATGCATTATCAAAACCACTTGAACGTATTGTGCACAGACAATTAACAAATTATCTAGATACCAATAATTTATTAGACCCTATGCAATCGGGATTTAGAGCCAAACACAGTACACTGACTGCTTCCCTTAAAATCACTACTGATGTTAAGCTGGCGATCGATAAAAAGGAGATTACTCTTGTGGTACTTTTTGATTTTTCTAAGGCCTTTGACACAGTGAATCATAGTTTACTTCTGCAAAAACTTAAATTGTTCAAAATTTCCAATTCAGTAATAAAGTGGTTTGATTCCTATTTAAGTAATCGTACGCAAAGGGTAAAAACTAGTAACGCCGACATGTCTGAATGGGTGGCAGTTGAAAGTGGAGTCCCGCAGGGGTCCTCACTTGCACCTACGCTTTTTAACTTGTATACCTCTGACCTTGGAACTGATCTAAAATTTTGTAAATACCTTAAATATGCTGACGACTTCAAATTGTATCTTTCTGGACCTGCTGCAGAACTGAATACACTTCTCAGTCAGGTCCAAGAGGACATTGATAGGATCGTGCTTTGGGCTGAGAATAATGGCCTTGCTTTAAATCCAGCTAAAACTAATGCTATTATTATTGGGCCATCGGCTTCTCCTTCATTGGATGCAATCGCTACTTACCCTCCTTTGAGGGTTGGTAATGTTGCTATTGTTTTTCAAGATTCGGTTAAGGATTTAGGATACTTGTTGAACCGTACTTTGTCTTGGAAAGAGCATGTAATGGCTGTTTCTCGGAACACTTACAGAATTCTGCAGCAATTATATAAAAATAAAGACTCTTTGCCTACTTCAACTAGGATTCTCCTAGTTAAGAGTTTGATTCTTCCGTTCTTTGATTATGGATGTATTGCATACGACGATATAACGGATGAATTGAATGGAAAACTTGAACGGGCATTAAATGCATGTATCCGTTTTATATACAATTTACCAAAAAGTGAACACATCACTATATATCGGGAGAGAGCTGGGTTCTTGCCCGTGGCGAAAAGAAGACAATTTTTTATGGGCAATTTGCTCTTTACAATATCAAGAAATGAAACTCCTCAGTAGTTAAGAGAATATTTTACTTTCGTTGATATAGATCATCCCAATCATGCGAGACTCCGCGAGAGGAATTTAGCTTTAAAAATACCAAAGCATAGAACATGTAAACTCCAAAGGTCTTTTTTTGTTAGAGGGGCACATCTATGGAATAGAATTCCATTAACTATCAGGGAAGCGCCCTCCTACTATCATTTTAAAATCGATTTTTTTAAGTATTTAATTAATAATCAAAATAATTTACTCGCAATCACCTACTGGTAACAGTATTTAGTAATATATTGACCTCTTATTAATAATGTATTTTACGATTTTATTGAACACATATCGTATAATTATAATACCAATATGTACATGAATCTATATAATTTTTTTTTTTTATTCTAATGGCCTATGATATATTATATATATGAATACTTGTTCGCCTCATTGGCGGGTAGCATTATTCTACTCTTATTTACACGTATCCAATTTCTGTGCCACGATCTTAGTTTTTCAATAAATTACAAATTACAAAATTACAAAATCGGACAAGCAGGGAGGGGGAGTTTAAAACTCCGGAAATTTTGCGGGCGTCTTTATGGACGGCCCCTTACTATTCAATAAACTTGTACTGAAAAAATTGGCTATATTACCAATGTGTGATGATAAGGTCAGTAAAGATCGTTGACATTGGTACCAGCAAGGGAACCTAGGTAGGGGTCCCCCTGCGATTTTCTTCGTTCTGACATATTTGGCAGTACTCCAAAAACTAAACGACACGTATTTTTTCTTACGTGCCTAAGATTGGGTTTTAGGGGGTAAAAACTAACCCCCAAAAGGGCAATACCAAATACCGATTTAATTGTTTTACATATGGAAGCGGTATCTTTCACAATTAAACCAACTGGTAGCATGATTTCAACCCCAAAGGCTGAAAAAAATATATGTTGCATGCAACAACAAAATAAGGTTCACGTATTTTTGCATTTTTATAAGAAATTAATTTGTAAGGCGTAACCGCCCTTAAGTGCATTTTATTATATACCTGCAAAATAAATAAAGGTTGAAAAATGTTAATTTCTCAAATTATTCAACAAATTTTATGGGGGTAAACTACCCCAAAGGAAGTTACGAAACTCAGAGAAAAGATTGACTTGATTAAAAAAAACAGTTTGATTAACATACTTTGTTTGACGAAACTAAAAAATTTGGTCAGCTTAAATAAATCTCTGGTTCTATTTAGAAAATACAAGGAACTAATTTGCTCAATTCAAAGTAATTATTTATTTGAGTATGTTTGGTTGATTTAACCAAATAAATGTTTTGACTGGAATATATCATTTATTAGAAAAAAATTTGTTTAAATTAACGAGATAATTTGGTTGATTGAACCAAATACTTCCATTAACTACACTAGGCATACCAAAACAGAGTACGTCAGCCCACGCTGGTGCCCAGTTCGCACGCCGAAACGTGTCGAAAAGATCGTGCATCGTGTCATCAATTTATGAAAAAATGAGTTCTACGAACACCGGGACACTCAGAGTGTCAAATTTATTGCAAAACTGGAGTCTGTAACAACATCCGGAACATTATGAATCTTAGTACAACATTGATTTCGCAGGTTGCAGTTTAATTCACCGGTGCAGTCAATCTAACCTAGAAATCCATAATTGATGTATGAGAACCCCAAGAAAAGGAATGGAAAAAGCCTTTTTGTCAGATTTGGTGAAAGTTCGGTTTCTTGATGCTGCAAGTGATGCTTATCGAGAGTTTCAATTAATAAGAAGGGCATTTTCAATATATTTTGCACGTCCGTTGATACGACGGTTGTTGATTCAAACAAAATATTTTTTTGGATCAACCAACATATTTCATTGGATCAATCCAAATATTTCGTTGCATCAAACAAAATATTTATTGTAATCGACCAAACTTTATTAATCAAAAAATTTGGTTGAATCAACCAAACATTTGATTGCCCGTATAGCAATGTACTTATTTGTTTGATCCAACCAAATTTTTGTTAAATCAACCATACTTTTTTCTGAGTGTAGAAAGGAAAATTTTATTTACTTTATATATTCTGAAATTTTAAATTTTAGATAGTTTAATTGGGTAAAAATGTTAAAACCTACAAGTACTGAAAATATGGCAAGGAATAGTACAGAACTATGATTTATTTGCTAGACCAAATTTTAAAATAGAAAAAATGATGGTTTAAAATTATACATTACTATTTCAAAGGATAAGTGCTTCATACAATTTTCTGTTAAAAATTACAATAAATTTATAAGCTTAAAATACCAAGTTTCGCAATATATGCAGAAACTGATGATTCATACAGAATTTTTAAGTTTGGTGTAGCAAAAGAACTTTCGAATGAATATTCATTCATCAAATTCAATTTAAATTCCCATATCTACCAGGGCTAAAATTTCAAGAAGAATTAAAATTGGAAAGCAGTTTGTTAAATTTTGGGTTTTTCAATCTATTTCAAAATACAAATGTTATTTAAAATTGTCAGTAAGACATATCTAATTGACAATTTCTAAAAATTAATTCCTTAGGTTTCCAAGACTATCACAAAAATGATATTAAATTAATTACAAAGTCCACAAATATAAATATAAGTTGTTAGTCATTATTTTGTAACATATTCTTGATATACCCCCGCATGAATAGATAAGAGGGTCAAGTTAGGCTAGTGGAAAAATCCCAGTAGGTCGGAAGAAAGTGGGCGTGCTGTTATTTAACGTACTAGAATCTGAACCGGTAACTTGACAACTGCTGGTATCAATCACTCTTAAAGGTTTAAAAATTAAACAGCTTTTGCAATATTACATCCATTAAGTATTTTATATTTGACACAAGAACCCCGTGATATTTTATAATCTGCATAATTCATGTTCTCATGCCTCACAGAAGCTAAAATTGATTAATGAAGTTGACGCATTCTTGAAGAAAAGGGAAAGCAAACAAAAAATTATAAAAAATATTAGAAGGATTGCAATTGATAACTAATCCAAACCCAGAATCTGCATTTCATTACTGCTTATTAAACAACAGGATCCATAGGAGCGAATTTAACCTGATGTCCCATTTTCCACTCCATTTCTCAAAATCCATTGAGATATATAGGCTAGAAGCTAATTAAGTGAAATCTTTAGGCATGCTTCGATGGAAGTTATCTGCACGATATGGAACGTTCTGCCCTCAGCTTTTTTCAAGTGTGAAATTTCACGCTCTATCTGCTTCCCGTTCCGATTCTCTTTAATATCTGCAATCTATTGGAGAGGACTTTGGATTAAACAAAGAAGAATGATAAATAGCAGGTTCCATCCTTTTCAATCTGATGCTAGCCCGAGACTCGATGATTCGAGTATTTTACACACACACCCACAGGTGCATACATACATATTATATATTTTTGGAACACTTTATTCAGTGCTTTTAATAGCATAAAATGCAGAGTTGAGAGAAACTAATCTTTTATGCAACGGAACGTATCATTCAGATTATACATTATCTTTTGATCATGTTAGTGTAGCATGTTCTTTTTTATTCATGTCGCACGTCAAGTTTTTATTTGCATTTTATGTCATGTTATATGTTATATCATTTAAATTTTAGATATGCAGATTAAATCCTATAATATCGTTTATTATAAACAATTCTCAAGTGCATTTAAAAAATATAAATGTATAATACGTTATTATTTTTTTTAAGTTTTATCCTTTGGATCAAAATAGCTTAGCATTTAATATATCTATCAATTTATATTATTTTTGCTTGTTCAAAATGTTATTTGCCTATCCCAATATTATTTCTGTTTAAGATTACTCTATTATTCCAGATAAGATATATACTTCATTATATGGTTATAGTATCCCTAGGAAAACAGCTCCGAGGATGTTGTCGTAGGAAAACATTACCATCTCAGTAAATCTATAGGTATTATTTTTGCTCCAATATTATTCAACCGATACAAAAATTTGTATCAATATAAATAAACAAAAGCCTGTTACATTCTAGGATTATTCTGTTTAAGATTCAATTGATAAATTCAGATTTAGTGTGAAAACGCAATACGGAATCTCGAATTTCATTATTGAGATTATATCTCCGAATGTTAGCTATCTTTTATTAATCATGTCTAATTTCAAGTTTTTATTTACAATTCATGTCATATCATTAAAGTTTTAAATACTCTTTAATCATATAGAATCACATGTTTCAAAGAATTGCCAACCAGATTTATAAATTTCTTTTCTGTCTCCGTTTTTTTCATATTATTTACCTTTAATAGATTATCATTTGTTCATGTCATCTCTTTTTTAAACTCTTCTGAATTAAATTAGGATAGGATTCATAAATAAAGAAAATTCCTCAGGCGGTGAAAGTGCTTTTGATTTTCTCCCAAAAAAACCTTTCTAACCTTTTCCTTCAAATATCCGGTTCCTCAACATCTGCACTGCGGTTCACAGATTTTTAACTCGTTTTGACAAACACTGTATCAAAGCGAAAATCGTGAAAAGGAAAACATTTGTTGATAATTTCCAAGGACAATTTTTAATAATAAAATTCCCGAAAATTTGACAGATACACAGTTTAAGTGACGTCAATTTTCAGCGCGAGCTTTCTGATAACCTCCCGAACCCGACACGGGTAAGAACTAACCATCCTCGACGAGGGTAGCTGCCCTTATAGATAAAACAAAAATGCAGCGCACGCGCCACATAGTGCGTCATGGTTGGCGCAAGCGCCATTTGTGTAACCGTAAATGACCCAACGGCCCTGGCGCGACATGTAGGGGTTCTATCTAGAGTCCATGGGCAAAAGCAAGCAAAAGTGAATGGTGATTGGACGAAGGCCAGCTTCAGAGGGATGCCGGCATAAATCTCTATTAAATTTGGTCCTTGCACGAAACAGATAATGACAATGGTGGTATATAAAGAGTACAATCGGAACCGAATGCCAACAATATATGGATTAATAACGGATTCCTGTCGAAAAATTTAGTGAGCCAGGGGAAATGTGGGTAGTTTTTGCATTTTTCGCGCGAACTTGTAGAGTTGTATTTATGGGAGTTTGCAGTGAATACTGTTTTAACGTCATGTGCAGAAATGAATAAAAAAATATACATGATGCAATGAAAGTTTATTCATTAGAATTTATTTTATGGATAATCAGAAATTAAATTTGTAATTTTAAAAGAGAAATACGACGGTCGGATGTCGGCCGTCCATTCGCCTGTCGTTTACCACTCCTAGCTCTTACAATAATTAGGCCAGAGGCTTGAAATTTGACAAGGATATTAACAAGCCATAATATACGCTAGGAAAAATATTTCTGATTATCTATTATCTTTTTTTGATCATTGGCCGAAAACTAAGAAAAATTAAGAAATTTGGAATTTTTGCTATTTAGACCCCAATGAGGGAAGCTCTTCTTTTAGTCCAATTTTTCTCGGGAACAACTAAAATTGAAACTATTGGCATGCAGTAAAACCAATAAGGACTAAAATTCTCTATTTGACATTAATTCTTCTCAGTGATTCAAAAATAAAGAGAATTAATTAATTTGGCTTTTGAAACCCCTATGACACAAGCTTGAAAAAAATTGAAGCTCCTGTCATGTTGAATTTCGATAAGAAATCAAATTTTCTGTGAAACATTCTTCTTTTTCTATATCAGTGGTTTAAAACTAAAGAAATTAACCATTTCGGAAATTTAGCCTAGTAAATCCTTCCTCGAGGACGCTTGCCACCTTTTTGACTTGATTTCTAAATTTAACCCGTTGTTTGGAAAATCAAATTTTCACTGTTCTATTTTTTAAATGAAAATTAGTAATCATATTTGTCTGTTTTTTATTCATTATGTTCCTAGTTATTTATCCATCGAAAAATATTCAATGAAAGTCAATTATTTGTGAAATCAATGTTCATTCAAAATCAATTAACACAAAAAAAAGACATTGCGGTTGCACTAAAAATAAAATTTCACTGATTAAAATTAAGTCCGTGTTACGTTCACCAAAATTCGCTGAGAGTAGAACAAATATTTGTGTGGAAGACAAAGAAAACGGAGATGTTGACTAGGTTTACTGATATTCGGTGACCCTGAACGAAATATTTCCGAGGTTTCTACATACTTCGTAAAATTTAAATTAATAGAGTATCACTTATAAGAAATGACAAAATTTCATTTTTCGATTTAAACGAAATACAAATAAAATTAAACTGACTTTGTTTACATTTGGCAATTAAAATATTAGATATTATATAACGGAAATTTATACATCGAGCTGCAAAATTTTTTCTTAATATGAACTAAGACTAAATATATTTTAAGAATACATGCACCTTCAAGCATATGTCCAAAAATTATAACCGGTACTATTTCAAAATTTGGTTTGTGTGCGCTCCCTTTGTAAATTACACTGCAAATTTTTTGATTTTCTGAAATATGTAGGAATTTTAAGGATTCATTATTTTAGAATTATGTAATATTCTAGAAACGATTAGACTTTTTTATATCTTAAATCATTAATAATAATAGTCTTCGAATTTATTCATTCATATTAGCCACATTGAGGATCATACGTTACCGCTCACTTATCGCGTGCTTTTGTCTCTTGATTTTTTTCTACCACTTAATTCGATAGTTTATTAGTATACGTTAGTTTATCATCTTATAAAACTATTTCTTCACTTATAGTTGTTTCAATTCAATCTAAATTCTTTAGTTTATACTGGAATATAAAATTCTTGTAATTTGAAATGGGATGCAGTGTTGGACAAATTCCTTAGAAAAGAAACAAATTACAGCTACAGTTCCTTTTGATATATGTAAACATATGCTACTTGTATGAAACAAATTGTGACATTTTCCAAAAAATTAATCAACGCTGTCTGTTTTATTGTTCACAATTTATCAATTTTTAATGGGAAATTTACGAAATAGATTAATATTTTGATTTATTTAATATATTGAATAATTTATAAAACTATATTTGTCAAATTCAAGACTTTTACATTGTATTTCTTCAAAATTGAAAAGCTTCGAAGTGTAGATTGTTTAAATTGAAGAGTGCTTAAATTCGGAAATTATATAATATTGGAATTAAAATTAAAATTAAAATTGTATGGAAGAATATGCAGCTATTTTAATATTAAATTTATTTTATAATTACTAATTATATTTGATAGTAGGGGGTAGTGGGGTATGGTGACAATGCGGGGTATGGTAAGAATTAGAAATAATTGGCATGTCTTTTAATTTTCATATTAGTTTTTTGATTAAAATAGCTTTATATGTTTATAAAAATATTGATTTGATGCAATTCTGTTTTAAATGATACTTTAGAAGAGTAATTATGAAAAGATGCATGAAAAAGATAGATTTTATTAGGTGAAGTAATGTACTAAACTTTTGTTATTATGATTTATTTCTATACACGTTTAAAAAATATTAAAATTAATCAAATCTTCCGCCGTCACATATGGGACATAATGTCCCGCCGCGATGATCTTATGTACTTCAGTAGGTAGTACAATGTTATAACTGCGTCTGAAGTAATTTTTTTCCTCACATTAGACTCTCCAAAATTATTATATTATATCATTTTTATTGTACAATGCTTATATTGTTTAAATAAACAGCAGTAATAAGTCAGTCACCATACACCGCAGGGTATAGAGTAGGTTAGGTGAAATGCTACATCCATCAATTCATTCATTCTAAAATAATGACCTAATTAAAAGGCGGTTTGGAGTAATAGCATATGTTTCCTGATAATGCAAAATTTACCTTAAAAATTACGCGCATTATATATTTTCCTAGTCTCAGCCACAGGTCTATAAAGCTAGCACCTCCACAAACCTCCATAAACGAAATTTCCAAAT
>JAWWLR010000166.1:18516247-18526908 GCA_035041075.1 Acraspis erinacei | reverse complement strand
TCATCTCCTGTAAAGACTATTCGCTATGTGCTATCAGCACTATGTCATCTGCATATGCGAGTGACCATATCCTGACTCCTCCTACCACTCTGGCCGCTAGCTTACTTTCCATATCCGCGTTTAAATCGCAAATAGCGTTGGGCTAAGCGGTCACCCTTGGCTCAACCCCCTATCCATCCAGAAACCCTCAGAAATTCCTTCACCATCGCCTCCAATAAACACCTCCCCCTATCCTCCGAAGGAAACGGTAATACCGTAATAAAATATATATAACCTTTTCTCCAGGGTTGTTAAATATTCTCAGACTATTAAACCCCAGATTTTACACTAATTCTTTTTAATACCCTCTATTTTCAACTGATGTATCTTTTAAAAAAGATCTTCGATCATTTTTTAAATTAACTTTTGATTAAGATAAGTGTAATGGAGATTAAGTGATAATTCAAGGTAGGTACGTCACACTATCGAAAAGCTCAATTAAAGGCGAAGTCGGTTACATAAAGGGTGTATCCGGTAGAATCTAATGCTCCATTTTCAAGTTAATTTATTACCGTCCATTGTACTTTGAATGGGGCTCCAAGATCCGGGAGTCGTGGGTTTCTCGTGGGTTGCAGAAAACCGAGAATGGGTTCCTGGCAAGTTGGCGGTATTGCATATTGTTTCCTATTCAACTGTTTTACAGCCTTTGGCTCTGTCTAGTCCTTTTTCTCTATTTTCTAGATTCTCACAAATTTCTATCACTGCCAACGGTGACTCACTTTCGCGGAGAAACGTAGAAATCTCCTTTTCTCGCAAGTTTCACGTACAATTTTACTATTCTTTTATTTATTTATTTTGCTCTTACTACATCTAAGAAAAACTTTTGGACAGTTTCAATAGTCTCGAAATCTTATTGAACACATTCTGCATCAAAAGTATAGATGTGGACTACTGCGGAATTGAGACACTGCTATAATTGATTCCATTAGTTTTTATTAGCAGAAAGGTATTTTCAGAAATGCTGAAAGTATTTTTAGATCATTATTCAGTTTGTATACTAATTATCATAAATATACGAAAAAATGCAGATCTTTGAAAAATTAAACCCGTTCAGGTCAAAATATGAGTGAGAAAAACTTCATTCGTTTTCAGAAATAATGTAGAGGCTTGCAAATAACAATTATAAAACTTCAAATAAAAAAAGTAGAGGAAGCAATATTGCGTTAAAAATTCAGAACTAGCGGCACACCGCTTTCCCCACATATGCATTGCTTAGCCTCCCTTTACCATAAATAAACCAAAAAGAAACAGAAGAAATTATTATAAAGGAATTTTTATATGAAAGCAGATACACAAAGTAAACCGTTTTGTTTCCTCTAGGCTAATATAGGCCACACAAAACGTTTCAAGCATAAAACAAGTAAAAGCATAACTTGTTGTTTAAATACAATCATTATCCATGAATTTAAGTCAACATAAATGCATATAAATAAGATAAAATCCTATTAAGTATGTCAATATAAAAATCCGCTACTCATAGGTTTCCTTGCAAACTCCTTTAGAGAAACCCACGCGGTTTTGCGAATACAGCAGAATGTTGACTAAAGAAACATTGGAGACAGTTTTGTTTGCATGTCAGCAACTCCCGGTTATCAAAAATTTTCCCAGTATGAAATTCAAATATTGTAATTCTAAACAAAACAATTCATAATGCGAGTATTGAAAATGGGCAAAGAAACAATCCAAAAAATTTGTAAGCATTCCTAAAATTGCTAATATTTAATACATTCTTTTCACGAAAATTTAAATAAAACGATTTCTTTCAAAAAATTGAGGTAAACTCATTTGGGCTCAATTAAAATAACTCTTATAATATACATTGAAAAATCCTGCATATTGGAAGGGATCATGAATTTAGTGTCTCTATTTTAAAAATTGTAAGTGCCGAATTTTCAAAAGGCGTTTTATTGGATTAAACTCAATGTTTTGGCCTAACTCATGTCTCTGTAGATGATTATGGTCCAGTTGAATTTAGATGTGGGTTAAAATCCAGGTTTATTTTTTTTTTAATGAAGTGATTACATAGTTTTGTCTGTTCCTTTTACGAGTCGATAGAACCGGGTTTTGTTTTCGAGGCATTTCTAATTTTTGATGGGGAGTTGTGAGCTATTTCTTAAATTGGGAGAAAATTAAATATTTTAATGATTTATAATTATTAAAGTTATAGAAGATGAAAATAAGCATAATTCTAAAGTCAATAGAAGATTACAAAAATCAAAACATTTAAGAAAAATAAAAAATATCATAATAATTTAGAAAAATCCAAGAAAATATAAAAAATTGGATAAAACATTCAAGTTATAAATTAATAAATCGAAGTACCCTAGAGCCTTAAGACAATTCAAAAATGTGTGGTTCACAACTCTCCACTACCGGTGGCTCATAACTCACCTCATCGAACTTATTCACAAACTTACCTTTGGAGTTGGCTGCAAAAGCGGACTCAAAATACACCAAACAGAAATGATTAAAAAACTTTTTGTGTGCTTTCTTTTAATAGCATATTAAAAACACTAAGAACGCGTGTTGATGCGTCAAGTACTAATGGAAAAGTGAGCTTCTGTCAAACAAACAAACATTTGACAGCCGTTGCAACATTCCTACCAATCACGACATGGCAGAAATCAACGTGGCTCACAACTCCCTCGGGGCTGAAAACTCTCGGCTTCCCTGTATAAAAAAGATAATCCATAAGCTTTATGCGGGCTAAACGATTTTTGTAGCCAAGGGATTTTTTTGTAATGGGACTTAAATTTTTCAATTTTTCTTGGAGATGGTGCAAGATATCATAAATGAGTGACAAAACTTTTTGTAGAACTTTTTCAACTGTTCAAACTATTTTCTTAACATGTTTTCGTATCTATTCTTCTTGCAAAAAAATGCTCAAATTCGACTATTAATATGTTCAGAAAAACCGCCAAATATCTCAATCAGGTCAAAAGTTAAAAAAATTTTCTTCACAAATCACAACAATACGTATCGTCTAATTTCCTCTAGAAAAAACAATATATTTTGTCCTCGAGAGATTCCGCGACTTCAACCTTCTTGATTTGGAATGAATTGGGTCTAATTTTTTTAATTAAAAATTGTCGCATTTTTAATGTCTGAATTTTGAAATTACAATCGGACTTCAAAATTAACACGGTTTTGGTTCTGACCTACAGCTTCAATTGAGGCTCTCCGAACGTTATCAGTCAGGACCATTTTGCAATGTTGCGCAACGTAACGCACTTATCCAGCTAGGCCGTTAGGGTACTGCGCTTTATCACTATGCTACTGTTTTGTTATATATGAGTGACCACGAGACATTCCTCCACGGCGCCTCTCATCCGAAACCGGGGCGCGGCGTAATTGAATTTTCAAGGATTTAAATTACTTACGACTACTATTAAGTATATTAACTTGAGGTTACTACGTTTCTACTCGTTTTTAATTATCATAATTTACTATTTGTTTATAAACGAGTTATGACGTTTGCGTTTAAAAAAGATTATTTCCCGCAGATGGACATGCTATTTCTAGAATCCTACAACAATGAAATTTAGAAATTAAGGATAAAATTGAAAGTTTTTCCGGACGTGAATAAAATTTATTTTTGTGAATTAAACTGGTTTCGCTAAATATTTATTTGGCTCTATAAAGTTAAGTGAAAATTGTGTATAGATGTTGTAGAATCGCCTGACTTCGGAAATTGACTCAAACATAGAACACCCAATTTTTGTTGCTTACAAATAAATATAAAGCAACAAAGACTTTGTAAAGCGAAGTCAGAAATAACGTGTTACTAAAACATGCTACGGAAGCGACAATAAATTATTATATAAAAAAGTAAAAGATTAATGATTTTATTATTCTCTATTGATCCTAGAAAATTAGAAATCTCCCATCTTTCAACAAAGTGACTACATAGAATCCAAACAAACCCTTTAGGAACAAATAAATTATTCCGGGAAAAACTGTACTGATTTGCAGATTACTTTAAGTGAAATTTACGTTTACACTCAATCCGAGCATCGAAGTTTTCTAAAATATTTAATATTATACAAAGGTACTACACTTGAACTTGTCTTTCCGGAAACTTGAGTTGTGCGTTCCGAGAGTGGATGCCGCGCGGCGATCTCGGATAAGCGAAGCTGCAGAACGATGTGACGTGTTCAGTCATGCGTGATGAAACAGTAGCACAGTGATAAAGCACTGTACCCTAACGGCCTAACTGGATAATTACGTCACTTTGAGTCAGTTCTTATAGCCCTGATGTTTACGTTCGGAGAGTCTAGCTTAACGTCCAAGGTCATATCCAAAAAATTGCACAAATTAGAGTTAAAGTATATGAGAAATCCAAAGAACCAATTAGGAAAAAAGAAATATAATTTAGGAATAAGCTCTACTAATTTACAAGCCAACTTAGGTAAATCATGCAGAAAATCATTTTTTTTAATTGAACTTTTTGTAAAATCTACTAAAAATTCATGCGGCTCATTTTTTTACTGAAAGTTATATCAATTTTACGGATCTTTATTCTGGATGTATGTATATTGCATATATGAAGTAGTGACTTTAAGCCGCCTTTAGAAGGAAAAGTCGAGCATCGCAACCATGAATAGATTTTTTTCCTATTCTTTTTTTGTTGTGGTACTTTTTTCATACTCATGTTCACCCCGAGGGAAAACAGTTCGCATGGCATACGTCAGCCACGACGACGATAGGGTGGCAGAGGGATGATCAATTCCATGCTTCCTTAAGGCGTACGAATGCAAGATACGTTACCACAGACATCCCTTTCCATGGAACATGAGACTTAACCAGATTACAATGTTAGTACGGATCCTGGCTCGTTATCTCGCAACTCGACCCTATCTACGACCCTTCGCCTTTGCCCTTTGCATCGCGAGGGCTTTTAAAGGGAGTCCCCTTCCCCCCGACATTTACACATTTGACCACCAGCTATGCAAACTGGAGGCTGAAGAATTTCAATGAGGACCGGTAAATGGGAGCTCGATGAAAACGATTTGGTTTTGTTTCAAGTAAAAGTTAAGCTTCTTTCATGCCTTTTCCTTATTTTCCTTTTGCTCAATGAGTTTATGTTCCAAGTGTTTCTATTCAAAGCCACGAGAAACTCGGCAAAATTTCAGGAACTTCTCTAAATATAAAGCTTTTAAAATATAAACGGAAGCTTAAAATTTTTAAGTTACAGCGCTTTTTTTTAGATTTTTTAAACCCCTAAATCGGTTTCTTCCTGTTGGTAAGAAAATGATCACCACCCAAGAGGGTATAATTCTTCCACCTGGGCTTTTTTGCCAGATTTAAGCAAAGAATTTAGAGATTCTTATGGAAGTTTTTATGCTAAGATTCGACTTTTTAAACTTTTAAAATTTTCATTTCTTCAATTTTAACTATGATATCTTGTACAAGGCAGAAAATTCTTTATCAGGATGCCACGTGTCCCTCAACACTTTTTATTCTCCTTTTTATTATAGAAAACCAATGAAATTAAAAATAAAAGGTAAAATTAATCCATAATTTTTTAAATCATGAAACTTTGTGGAAATATTATTACCTTACTGACAACAATTTCTACTATTTGAAAGGTGTTGTTAGCAATTCAATTCCGACAATTCGAACATAGCATTTTCAAAAAAGTAAGAAATCGATCAATTCTTGTCAAAGCAAAGTCTGCAGTATATACCTTATTTTTATTTTTACTGGTATCATCAATATTTTGCGTTACGCGTGCATTCGCTTTTTCAATTTGAGGAAAAAATAATTGTTAATATAATATAAAATATATAAAAATAATTTATTTTTATTTTGATCTATTTATTTGTTTTCCAGGTTATATAAATATAATTTTCTTAAGATTCTTGAGAAAATTAAAATAAGATTTTTGACCATTTCAGATATTTCAAATCCAAATTTTAACGAAAAAGTTAATTTTTTAACCAAATAGTTGAATTTTCAAACAAAACAGACGAATTCTCTACTAAAAATGTAATAGCGGATATTGTAAACAAAAAATATCTGAATTTTAAATAAAAACCAGTTCAACTTAACTGAAAAATAACAATTATGTGCCAAAAAAGTTATTTCAGTTAAAAAAGAAAAAAATTTCAAATCTATTAATAATTTGAGGGAAGACTTTCGAGTAACATGTTTAAACAGTTTTTTCGTTTATTTGTTTTTGAGATTTAAATAAATATAATTTTCCTAAGATTCTTGAGAAGGTTCAAAAATTTTTTAAGAGTTCAAATATGTCGAAAAAGTAGGAGTTTGAAAGACATTATCAAAAATTGTATACATTTTTGGAAATATTTCCTTAAACCCTTCCTGGTTTATTTTTGAAGATGTTGGAAATCTTTTAAAAAATGTTTAAATAATCGGTTAAAATAATTTTCTTAAATTATAAAAACATAAAATTTTTTTTCACAAATCTGATGAAAATTTTGTTGGCCTGAAACCTTTCAAAATTCTTAAAAAGCTTCTGAATTTTTTGTTCGTAATCTTTAAAAATCTACGTTTTGAATTTTTTAAACTCTTTTTAATTTTAAAAGGATTTTTACTCTTTTCAATATTCTCTTGGAATCTCAGAGAGCTTATATTACTATATGTTATGTAGTTATTAGGTCAGAATTTTTTTCTCGATTAAATATAAAAATTAAGGTTTCAGAGATATTTTAATCGTAGCACAACTATGGCTTTCCTTTCTATCCTATCCTAGACCTTTTTGTCAATATAGTAAGTAATATTGCCTGAAGGTTTCATAATTTAAGAAATATATTAGGGGTGAATTTGACTTCCTAATCGTAGCTTTATGATAAAATAATAACTTTAGCTATTTTAATAACCAGCTTAAAATATTGGCTTCAAGGCGAAAAAAATGGAATGTCACATGACACCCTGATAACGTATTTCCTGTATTGCATAATATAAAATAGTTCAAACTGAAGCCGCGCGTCAAAAATGGGCTTGACTAACATTTGAATAATTTACCAATATGTCTGAATACCATTAAATTCTACCAGTGAAATTTCACTGATTTTCAGTAAAATCTTGCTGGTCGAAACATCCAGATGTGTGTCACGGAAAATCAGTAGAATTCCTCCACTAATTTAATTCTGATGTTCACTGGTTACTCATTACCAGTGGTCATCTCGTCTCGTCTCAAAACACCAAACTGATATATGTTATCATTAAAAATGCAATAAGTAAAAAGTGCACCTTCTCATAGCGTGGTTTTTTTAATCATTATAAAGTCATATTATTTTTTTTAAGAAGTACAAAGCAATTTGCAATCCGCGACTATTATTTTCAATTTCATCGAGGACCGGTAAATGGGAGTTCGGTGAAAACGACTTGGTTTTGTTGTACATAACAGCTAAGCTGAGCATTAGGTACCCTTTTCCTTTCTTTATTGTAATTAATTTGTTAATTAAATTAAATTCAAATGGGGTCAAATTCAGGGAGTCGAAACGTGAAGATGTGATAAAAACTCGCGACTTTAAATTTGATTTGAAACTAATAATTTCCATTAGTATGGACATTCTATTTAGACGCTTTTATGAAACGAAAGATTTCCAAACTTTGAAAAGATTTATGTGTTCGGATTTTTGATAACAAAAGTTTTCTTCGGGATTGGCAATGATCAGCTCATTTAAATCCAGAGTTTTGGTACAAAATGTGAGACAAATTAATGTTTCATTAAGATTAAATGAAAAACCTGCGATTTTGAAATTGTTCAAACCACTTTTATAACAAAATTCACAGTTTGGATATTTTCCAAAGTATAGACTCAATTTTTTACGAAATTAAAGAATAATGTCTTTCTAAAGACAGTTTTATATATACTCTATAAATGTATTGTACAAGAATTATTAATTACGAAGTGTCTCGTTCCGAAATTCGGAATGACTAGTCGAATATTTTTAATAAACTTGGATGGTCATGCTGAATTTTCGGGATGACTAGTCAACCCCCTTAAACACAGCCTATTAATTATTTAAGCAATTTGCATAAAAAAATTCAGCGTTCGGATATTTTTCAAATAATGCGCTCAATTTGTTACTGAATCATTTAAGAATGTCTTCCCGATGACTCTAATTATTATACATTACAAATTTACAAAAATTACTAGTTATTAAAGAATTTTCTTAGAAAAATTCATATTTTGGCTATTTTTCAAAGAATATGCTGAATTTTTGATGGAATCAAGTTAGAATGTATTTTCGATGATTTATAGCTATGATAATTCGTAATTTTACAATACTGATTAATTATTTACAATTTTCATTTTAAAATCCCGAGCTCAACTTTTTTCGAAGAAATAGGCTATATTTTTTACGAAATTAACTCAAAATGTCTTTACAATGACTTTTCGCTATGACAATTTCCAGATTTACAACAATTGAGCGTCCGGATCATATAAATCGCCGAGCACGAAAACAGGTAAGTGTTTTCCAAACGTCTCGTTGAACGGAGATTTTGAAAGTCCCAAAATCAATTTTTTTAAATATAACCTTGTATAGAACGAAGAGACGGAACTTTGTTCTATTTTCTGTTTTTTCATCAAATAAGTATTTTAAATAATAAGCATGAGAAACTGAAAAAATGTATCGCAACAAAATTTTTAGCTGATTTGTAAAGTATCGAACCAAAGAGTTACCAAAAGGACATTCTTCGTTCCGTAAAAAACAGGTTATATTCTTTGAAAAATGGACAAACTCAGAAGCTGTTTATAAAAATTGTTTAAATAGTTATTAATTCTTATAAGTTTGCAAAGTCTGATAGCAAAGCATCATCAGAAGGAGAATCTTTTTTGATTACGTAAAAAACAGATCCAATTCGTTAAAAAATAGCCAAAATCTCAATTTGTTTATGAAAATTGTCTTAAGTAACTAAGTATTCTTGTGAGTTCGAAAATTATCATAGCAAAAAACCACCAGAAACACATTCTTATTTGAATATGTACAAAATTTAGCTCACCCCTCACATAAAACCTCACATATATTCTTCAAAAGATATCCAAACTCTAAATTTGTTTAGAAAAATGGTTCAAAAAATTGCAAAATGGCATCTACTTTTAATAATCGTATCAAAAAATAATTTTCTCTATACGCATTTTTTACAACAAATTTGAACTTAAATGAGCTAAACATTGCCAATCGCGAAGAAAAAATGTTCAAATCGAATAAATAGTGTTGGCTAAAAATTCGTTTATCCACAGAAACATTTTCGCCCTAGCGGCGGTTATTAAATGGAAGGTATGATGAAATTTCATTGGCCGGATTTTCCGAGGTATGGAATTCGATAGGCCGAAATTTAGGGAAATAAGCGGTTTTTTATACAGGTTCTTTGCATACAAAAAACTTTCATTAATTGGGGATTTTTCTATAGGCTAGAAAATGATGACCCGCTGCCTATGACAACAATGTGAATATCAGGACATACCGTTAGGTTACGAAGGCTAGTTTACAGTCCCAAAGAATCCTACAGCAATCTGAAACACAGGTGAAATTCAAATTACCTAAAAAATTTATCAGGATTTTTCTTCCTTGAAGAAAATATTTTTAAAAAAGACGCAGTGAAAAAGCACGTAGTAAAAACCAATTGAAAGGGCCATAATTTAAAAAGAATAAAAAACGTTTAATTATCCAATCTCAGTTAAGTTGTTAAGTGCCAGGATCCCACTTAGCAAACCTTAAAGGTTGAGGGACGCTTCTGAAAACTTTTATCTTATATAGTATTTGTGAGCTAGACATTGTTAAAACTTATTTCCTTCTTGGCTAAGACGATAGACAAGCAAAAAGGGCGTAGAATGGTTAACAGGATTTTGGAGAGAGTTTCAAGTCTAAACTCTAAGCAAAGCATTAATCGCACAAAGATGAGCAACGAGAAAGGCATCAGATCGGTTAATTGTCGGCTTTGTGATCGACGACATAATTACCTAAGAAGTTTGCATGGCGGCAAATGCACTGCACGTTATTACTTCCTTACCACGGAGCGAGAAGTTTGCATGATGTGGCAGATGTATTAACGTACACCTTCTCGTGGCTCGTACTTTATTATTGCTGCAGAAGGAGAGGAATGTAGAAATGAATCGCATGGAGAGAGAAGAGCTCAGTCATCTCATCTCATCTCGCCTTGCCATGTGATGTGTACCAGTTTCTGATGCAAATGTGACGATCCTATCTTCAGGCTGTCTTAGAACTCTTGATTAAACACCCGACATTCAAATCCACATTATTACTGATTGTTTTTATAATTATTTATTATTATTATTATTGAGATCAATGTATGTTTTTCATTTTTTCACAGCAAAAATTAGGTGCAATAAACGTTGCAGGTAATGGGTCAAAGGTGAAGATTTTTGTGAAGATTCCACATTATAGCCCGTAAAATGCTAGCTGTAGCGGAATCCGTCAGAGAAGTCGAGTCGCCGCGGTGAGTTTACCCTAGCCTAGCATCATTTACTGAACTGATTATTACCCCGTTTGACCCATTAGCTGCCACGTTTCTTATTTCCAGTTTTTACTATGTTCCAACATTTAGGGGCCACCCATACATTACGTTGCCAACTTCTGGTTATCCCCCCTACCCTCAAAAGTAACGTAGCCTTCGGCAAAACACGG
>JAWWLR010000166.1:18479927-18494600 GCA_035041075.1 Acraspis erinacei | reverse complement strand
AAAATATGTGTAATAAGTTGTTTTAATTCCTCCATGCGAAATATAATTTCTGAAATTTTAATTCTAACCAATTCAACCCTTCCTCTCCAGAGTTAAAATTTTTTTAATTCACACATTTGAATAGATTTCTTTGGTGCATTTTTTAAGACGTTTAAACTAATTACTAAAATATAAATATATATAAACTTGAATATTTTTCGAATTGTTAAGTTATAAAAATATTTAATAATAAAAAATAGGTTAAATAAATGCTTTCGTTAAATATTACTAAGTATATTGAGAGGAATAGGATTTGCACTTTTTCTGTTCCCTTTGGGCGATTTTTAGACAAAGGAAAAATCGCGTATTCATAGGAATACAAATTCTTAGTTTTTCTGAATTCAACGCTTGTTACTGGGATACGCTTTAGAGTATCCTTTTCGTCCACTCGGTCCGCTAGGGCACTTAGAACAAAATTTACCTTGAGCGGCCACTAAATAAACATTAGTTGAATTATTTCAATCAATTATTATCACTTTTAATTTAAAATTCTATATTTGGAATACTTGAACTTCATATGTTACCGTAAGCAACCCACTTCAACAAAATAAAATGAAATGACTCATATTCATTCTGAAATAACAATATTTCAAAAAAGATTCCAATTTCTAAAAATTGACTAAGATAATCTTTTAAATCAGTCCCGCTTTAAAGAAATTTTACGATTCTGAGCTTATGAAAAAATACAGCAATAGTTTGCAAAATGTATAGGTTATGTAAGTAAATTTTGACTATAATTATAGTAAACATAAAAAAATAATATTTAATATGAATTTACTCAATTTTCCTAACCCGATTTATAGTAAAATGCATACAAATTTTCCAATCTATGGGTGAATTAAGTTAAACTGTTAAAAAACTGAAATATTTTATGTTGAATACCTTAAAACGCCCAAAATTAACAGTCATCGGGAAACTTTTGCTACACTTATAACAACTAAAACATTAAAAACAATAAAGAACAAAACGATTCTTTACGCGAAAGAATACACAAATAGATTTATAATGAACCGAATTCGCCTTGAATCAATTTGAATGATTTGAATACTGACAAAAATAAAAACAGTTGGAAGAAAACAACCATACTGCGCCCTCTTTCGGCGAAGCTTGAAAACTATTTCTCTATCCATTTAGGTTATGAGCAGTTATGGTAAAAAAGTTTCTACCATTTCTACGGTTTCAACAAACATTTAGAAATGTACACAACAAAACTATCACAAAATGTCAAAAAATACATATTTACGTTTAAAAATCCATTACAAATCAATGGCAATCGGAAGTAGTACTTCACTCTTCTTAATTGGTAAATAAAATCGTGAAAAAATACCTCAAACACGTAGAGGATAGTTGCAAAAGTGCATGCATTCGCGAGGTGTGACGAGTGTTTTGTGAAATAAAATAAAGTGTAAAAATTTAGTCTAAGCAGTGAAAAAACTTAATTAAATGATAGTTATAAACAATGGCTTTGTACGATAATCAACACTGGCTTTTGTCACACATCAGAGACAGTTTCATAACTACGGACGAGACAGGTTTGTAATAACAGAAAATTTAAGGTTAGAAATACCATGACACCAAAACACCTTGAGCCGCTTAACTTTTCAAAACAAAACTTTTTCAGTAGTTTATATACACAAAATAAAACAAATGATTGTTATGATTTAAAATATTTTAAAATACTAGAAAATTGGGCGCACTAGGCGTGCACTAATTGCCCTTTCTTTAGAGAAAAAAATGTTTATTTTATAGAAAATCTTGATTTGAAAATGTTGTTTATGATTTACGAAAGTTCCTATAATTATAGCGAGCAAGTGCCAGTAAATTCTATATGAATGTCACTTTTTTCAATTTGCATACAATTATTTTAAATTAGCAGATAATTTTTCTCCTTAACAAAATGAGACTCGCCACGTGTAACGTAATCCGATACCGTACTTTCAATATTTTCATAATATTTAAAAAACATAAGAAATACATTTTCAAAGTATTTTCGGATACACTATTCATCAATATGGAATTACATTCTACTATTTGAATTTGAATCGAAGTTTCTATCATCAGAGTTGCCACACTGTCAATTAAATCACTTTTAATCATTTGTTTCTCAAACCACTGGTTAGTCACTTTTTAAAATGAAAAAATCACTTTACTCAGAGTTCTTTCTTATACGTATTTCTAAATTTCTTTGAATTCACTCCAATTTTACTGAAACCAATACAATATTTTGCAATTTTGTCCTAAATTCTTTTTAAATCTTTAGAATTCTCTTGAATTTATTTGTTTTCCCCTGAATTCTGTTCACTTCCATTTGAATCAATCATGTCAATTTATTTGAATTGTTTTAAATTCTTATGACTATTCTGAATTCGTTAGAAGTTACCTGAAAATAAATACAATTATTTGAATTAGAATCATTATTTTTGAAAAATTTTCCTCTTGGTTTTTTACATTTTGATACTGTAATATGAAAATTTTCGTTTTAAAACTCGACACATTAGAGATATTCCATATTTTTCGAAATGAATAAATTATAGGAAGAAAAATGAAAAAAATCTGGGATTTATGGGTTATTTAAAACAGTTCTTCATCTAATTACCTCATTAATTCGATGTGTGTTTTACTGAAATTCTATAAATCTACTCCTTCCAAAATCAATTCCATGCATTACTTACCAAATTAAATCGTTGCTTACTATATGATAACTTTATTTTTATAATTTCAGTATCATAAATTATTTGGTAGAAAAAAGGTTGTGAATAGTTTTAATGCATTGTTTAAAAAGTGCAGTGTTTTTAAGCTTCAAAGATGTCAAAATAACGAACTTTTGAGTAATTATTTAAAATCGTTCTTTTAGGAAAATATGGAAACCTCTAAACTGTCGATTTTCAAGTGGTAAACTGTTGTAAAAATACAATTTTTGATCCATTTCTTCATGTATTTCGATAGCTATTTGTAAAGTTAGCTTTGAAAGGGAAGTTTGCGTAAAGATATTTTGATGTTTTTTCGAAAGTGGATAATTATTTGTTTGAATTACTGTAGACAACTTAAGTTTTAGAGCTCTTTTCTCAACTTTTATAAAAATTGTATTAAGTTCTTTTTCGTTATTGCTATACAATCGTATATTTAAAGGAATGTGCGAAATGGTGATGGGCGGAGAAGACATTCCAAAAACTCTAAAAGCAAACGGAACACTGCATTGTTACCCCGGAATGGAAGAAAGCGACGAAGAAGATTTGGATGCAATGGCAGAATCCTATGATATTTCTTTTGGTATATTAATATATTTCCTTCTTTTTGAAGGCTAGACATTATATTTTATTCTACTCAATTTGACTCTCTAACCATTTTCTTCTCCACAGATATGGAGTTCAGCCACAGACAACGTTCGAATACTGCTCAGCGATTGGAAAAAATGGACATAGAAAGGAAAAAGGCTGCAAAAGTAAAACATGTAAAGTGGGAATATAATCCCGCAAATATGCCAACTGAAAAACAGCAGGAATTGTTTCAACGTAAGGATTTCCGCAAAAAAGAAAACAAGAATAAGAGACATTCTTTATTGTCTGAGCAGCTCGAGAAGTGCCCCAAACTTCCACAAAATCCGTTTACTGACTACGCAAGATTCGATGGAAATGTAAGCGAAATTATTTTTATAATTGGATACAAAATTATTCTGTAACTTTATAATTACAGGGTGGCCACTGGACCGGGAATTTTACAAATTTTCAGAAGAAAAATCTGTCCAAGTTCGCTTACAACAGTTTTTTTAAATAATTAGTTGAATTGGTATCTTTTTCAATTATGATGTCGTTCAGTTTACAATGCGTAATTCGAAAATCTTTTACTTTTAAAATTCTTTATTTTGGAGTTTTATTTTTAAGTGTATATTTTTAATTTAGATAATTTTAAAGTGCAGTCTTGAAGGTTTACACAAATTAAAAATTAAAAGCTTTTGAAGTTAAAATTTTTGGATGAAAAACAGTATTATTTTATCAATTGTAAATATAAATAAATGAATAAATTATTTTTTAAATTGATCTGTAACTTAAGTATTAAAAACTGAACAATAATTTATTTGATAAAACGATTCGAAATTCGTTCAAAGTTTAGGAATTTCCAGATTGTTACTGTTTCAATTCGAAAGTCTTAGTCCTTAAAAAAATGTAAAGGTGCGATTGAAACTTTATAAACTATTTTTAATTTAAAAAGAATTTAATAATAATATATTTTTAATTAAAGGCTTTTATTTAATTAAAAATATTGTTAAGTCTAAATTATTCACTTTTCAACCCATTTAATTTGAAATTTTTTAATTAATAAAAAGATTAATTAATATTTATCAATATGTGACTGGTAATTTAATACAAGTAAATTGAAACCAAATATTTAAAATTAAGCAATTTGAAACTTAATTGTTTGACATAGAAAGCTTTGAATTGCTAAAATTTCGAAAAGCTTTTTAACTTTTAATGTTACAATTTTAATTGTTATATTTGAGAAAAGTTTAATTCGTAAGCGAAATTGATGATTTTTCATTTAGAAATAATAATTGAACACTTCTTATTTGTAGACAAAATTTGAGTAATTTTAAGAGATATTTAGAAGTTTTGAAAAGATTCTAAATTAATTTAAAACTTCAAATGATGTCAAGTGATTTTGGCAATTTTTTTCAGAACTTCTAAACATATTTTTAAATTAATATTTTTAAATATATATTAAATGTTATAATATTATTATATTATTATTATAATATTATAATATTTTTATTCTTTTGGAGCCTTTCAGAATTCTTAAAAAGCTTCTAAATTTTTTGTTTTAAATTAGGCTGTGGGTATTTGCGCGGAAATTTCGGCACGAATAATCGAATTTTGTCGGTAGCACACACTTGGTTTTAATTATTTGATATCATTTCAAGTTCTAAATTAATTTTGAATCTTTTTCAATCTTCTAAATATCTCTTAAAATTATTCTAATTTTTTCGACAAAGAAGAAGTGTTCAATTATTATTTATAAATACAAATTTGAAAGGATTTTTTTTAATGCGTAGAATTCTCTAGAAGTTGTAGGACAAATTCAATTAATTTTAAAAGTTATTTAGATTTTCTGACAAAATTTCAAATAAAATTTGAAATTTGAAAACATATAAAACAACTACTGGATTTCTCAAGATTTTGAAATCAAATTTTAAAGCTTTTCAAGGATGCTTAAACTATTTAAAATGTAAATAATCAAATTTATAATTTAAGAACTTTTAAGTTAAAAGAAATTAAATTGTTTATGTTTCCAGCCTGAAATAACTTAATAATATAATTTATAAAATGTTTAAAGTTCTTTGATTGATTCTTTAATTTAGAGTATTGAAATTGTTAAAGTGGATTTAAATCTTTGGAACTTAATCTAAATTTTTGAACTCAACAATTTATGAATGTTCAAAATTCTGAATTTTGCCCTTTATCTGCATTTAATTTAAAATTATTCAATTTAAAAGTGGTAGTATCTGCCAGTATATACGCGTAAGTTATTGAGCATTTGAATACAAAATTTTAAACTGAAAAACTTTTAAACTTCAATTTTAAAAGTTTAAAATTCAAGAGTTCCACTTTGAATCCTTTAATTTTTTGTTTATTTTTCATAACTTAAAGTGAAAAAATTTTCAGAATAGAGTTCGTTTTTTTAAATGTTATTGACCCCGAAAAATGTTTACGAACCGGGAAAAAACCGGAAAATGAACGGGAATTTATTCTTCGATTAAAACGGTCACCCTGAATTAGCTTTTATTGATCTAAAAACGAATTTCCTCATTCCAGGCTCAAATTGGAATTCCAGTGCGAAGATACAGAATATTTATGTGCATGTTGCCACAAGAAGAGAGAACGTATCCTCTTCAAGTTATAGTCCTAACGAGTGCAAAAGTTCAGGAATTTATTGGATTAATTTGTTACAAGTACGCGAGTGAACATCCAACTCACAATCTCCAGTAAGCATTTATTCCCGTATGATCTATTTAAATCATAAAGGTGATCGAGAATTACTAATTTTTGACCGAAAAAGGGACTAAAATTGACTAAGATTGACTAATGTGTATTAATAATGTGACTAAGTACGTAATTTTTAGTTTCCAGAAATTTGTTGCTGGTTATTACTAGTAGAAGAAGGCTGGGTGTCCAAGAACTTAATTTTCGAATTTCCCCGATTTTTCCTTTTCTAAATTTTCATTTTCCTTGATCATTAATATTCAAATACCAGCATTTTAATCTTGTAATACATTTAACATATAATCAATTTTCAATCAACGACATAAGCCTTCAATCCAAAAGATAAATTTTTAACAATGCAGTTTATCAATTAAAGAAGATTATTTTTGAACAATGTAGTTAAAATTTCAGCCAGAGATCTATTTTCAACTAAAAATATAAATCTTCAAGAAAAAAAATTATTTCTTAACAAAGTGATTCAAGCATATCTTTCAAACAAAATAGTTGAGTACTCAAGCAAAGACGAATAATTTGAATAAATGAAACAAAGAACAATAAATTGTTAACTAAAACGTTGCATTTTCTCTAAAAAAAATTATATTTCTACTAAAAAATATGAATTTTGAAATCAAAAAGATAAATTTTGAAGAAATATTTGAATTTTCGGTTAAAAAAGTATTTATTTTACTTTTCACGATCAAAACATGAATTTTTAAACAAGAAGTAAGTTTCTACGCAAAAATTTCAATTCCAATCCAAAATGACGAATTTTTAACCAAAAAGAAGAAATTTTTAACAAAATTGTTGAATTCTCTACCAAATAGTTGCATTTGTGTCCAAAAGTATGAAATTTCTCTCAAAACAGGTGAATTTTGATTAGAATTGTTTTTAAAATAGTTGAATTTTCATTCAAAAAAGATTCCAGTTGCTTTTTAAATATAAAAATATGAATTTTTTAACCAAAAATAAGTTTCTATGAAAAAAAAATTGAATTTTCAATCCAAAAAGACTATTTTTTCAACAAAAAAGGATGAATATTTAACAAAATAGTTGAAATCTCTACGAAATAGTTGTATTCTTAATTTTTTTCAAGAAAGATGAGATTTGTACAGTTGAACTTTGATCCAAAAAAAATTTCAGTTAATTTTTCATTACCAAAATAAAATTTGGTTAAAAAGTCAATTTTCTAAGAAAAATTTAAGTTTTAAACCAAACAGTAGGATTTTTAATGTTAGAAAGTTAGTTTACTAATACGAGTTAATTTAGAAAGTTTAGTTTTGAACCAAACATTTACATTTTTATCCAAGAATGATCAAATTTCTCTTAAAACAGAAGAATTTCAATATAAATTTTTTTTCAAGTTTCATTTTTCGTCCAGAAAATATTTAAGTTCTTTGATCAACACCAAAAGATTAAATTTAATCGAAAAGTCAATTTTCTGCAAAATAGTTCAATTTGAACAAAATTGTTCTATTTTCCATGAAATAGTTGCATTTTTATCCAAGAAAGATGGTATTTCTACTAAATCAGATGAATTTTAAAATGAAAAGAAAAACATTTAAAAAAGGTAGAATTTTCAGCCGAACAGTTGCATTTTCATTCAAAAAATATATAATTCACTTTGCAAGCCCAAAATAAGAATTGCAAAAAATAAGTTAATTTTCTGCTAAATAGTCAAATTTTTAACAAGATTTTAAATTTTTCAACGAAGCAGTTGCATTTTTGTCCAAGAAAAATGAAAGTTCTTCTAAAGCAGGTGAATTTTTAAACTTAAAAAAATGTGTTGAATTTTCATCTGAAAATATTTCAATTGACTTTTCAATACAAAAATAGGAATTTTAAACAAAACGTAAATTTTTTAGGAAACAGTTGTATTTTTAACAAAACAGTTGCATTTTTTCTAAGAAAGATGGAATATTTATACTGAAAAAGAAGAACTTTTAAATCAAAAAGACAAATTTTCAGGTTTATGTTCTACGAAAAGAGTTCTTAACAAAACAGTTGACTTTGTAACAAAAAGGATGTCTTTTTATGAAAATTCTTACATTTTAACCAAATAATAAACATTGTTTCGGGGACCCCCCCCCCCCCCTGCCCTGAGCTGTTACGTGACTTAGGTACGGTCCCAATGTTCTTTTGAATTCAAAATACTTCAAATAACTTTTTAAAAAATGTAAACACTTACATTGATTTCAAGGATTTAAGCATAATTCAAGACATTTCAATGACGAATTTAAGAGAAATAAAAAAAAATCAATAGATAAAAAAATATATTTAATCAAATAAAATTCAAATGAATCTAGAGTGATTTAGGTATGTTCTAGGTATACAGTCAAGTTCAAAATTACTTAATTTTTCATTTAAATTATAAAATTGACAAAACATAGGTTTATTCAATATTGGAACAAATTTCAGAAGAATAAGCGTAATAATAAAAATATAGTTTGCGCTTGTCAGTACGCCTAGAAAATCTTTAATGAAAATGAGAAGAATTCTATGAAATTCATGACAATTAAAGTAAATTTGAAACAATTAAAAAATATTTTTTTAAATATATGACAGTCGCTAAAAATATAATTGATACAAAATTCTGAAATCCAAAATATTTAATTAATTCCTGTAAAAATTGAGTTAATTGAACGGAACTTAGAAACGGAATTTAGAAAATTTCAAGGGAATTCAAAATAATGTTATAGAAGGACTCAGCATTAAATTTGATTTTAAAAGACTTCAGAGTGGATTAAAAATAAATCTAGAAAAATCAATTCATTGCAGTGAATTTGGAACGATTCAAAAGATGTCAGGGTTAATTCGTGAACGTTCTAGGCAATTCCAAGTAATTGGGGATTCAGGATTGATTTCAGTAAAAGTGTAGTGAATCTAAAAAATGAAAGAACATTTTATGAAATGTTCAAATTATGAAATAATTCTGCTCTTAACATTTTTCTACCACACAATAATTTGTAAACTATTTAACGCTTTTGAAGCGATGAGAAAAATGAAATTATGGACGAAAACTTACAAAATCTTAATTTAAGAAAATACTCCCATTATCATTACCGGGAAAATTTGAAATGATTTAGGTTTTATTTTTAAAAATTAATTTTAAGTTTTGAAGGTTTCAAGATATGTCGAAAAATTATTATGATTTGTAGGAAAACTTGAAAAATTTTTTTTTAATTAATTTGTAGAGAATATTTAAAAACATTTCTAAAAATTTCGGGAAAAATAGAAGATTTAAAGGTAATTTTTTCATTTTGAAACATTTATCAAAATTTTAAGAAAAATTCGAACCACTTTAAAGGATATTTTGAAAACTAATGACTGCGAAATGTTTCAGAAAATTCATATAATATTTTTTAATTTCATGTTAACTTCTTCAAGTCCCAGTTGTCTCTTAAACTGACTCGATTTTTCTATATCATTTTTGTAAAATCCTGTAAAATAAAAAATAAAACTTTCTTACACATTTTCTAGATACTTTTTTTATAGATCTAAAATTTTCAAGCATCTTTCTGAATTTTCTCAAGAAACTTAAAAAAATTTATATTCACATAGCCTTAAAAACAAATTAATTAAAAATATATTTCTGAGACATTTTTATTTTGTACTGCAAATTATGTTTCACTTCAAATAAAAATTTGGTTGAAATTTTTCTGTTTTTGGTTGAGGATTCTACTTCTTTACTGAAAATTGGTCTTCTGCTGATGAATTTAACTATTTTTATTTTAAATTAAAGTCTTTTTGTGTAGAAATATCAACTATTACATTTTTCGTTGAGAATTTATATTTTTGTGTTCAAAATTAAACTTCTTGGTTAAAAGAGTGACGCCAAAGTCCGCCTATTTTTTTGGATCTCCCTAGCGACCTGTTGAAAAAGTATAAAAATATGTTACAGGTATCAAATTACTCGTCATTGAAAATCAGAATGAGCATCTTTTTTCGTTTCTTAAAAATTTCCCCTTTTTAATTGTTGAGAAGACCTCAAAAAAATAGAAAATACCACTAATTATAAAATCATTTTTCACATCAACCTCTAATCAATCAAGAAAATACGTGATTTTACTTTTGTAAGGTTTATTTTATAGAAAAAATACAATGAAAAATGATTTTATTTTTGATATTTAGTGGTATTTCCTATTTTTTAATTTTGTTGGGGTCTTCTCAAACCCTAAATAGGGGTAATTTTTTGAAATTTTGAAAAACGAAAAGCGATGCTCACTTTCGTTTTTAATGACGAGTAATTTGTTACCTGTAACATATTTTTTCACCAGGACGCTAGCGAGATCCAAAAAATAGGCGAAAAAACAGCCTATTTTGGCGTCACTCTTTCATATATAAATATTTTTTTTGGTGGATGATTCATAATTTTAAATAAAAATTTAACTCTTTGGTTGAAGCTATAACTATTCTGTTAAAAAATGGTATTTTTGGGTGATTTCAACTGTTTTGTACGCGAGATTAATGATGACATTTAAAAACGTGATTATAGTGTCTTTATGTTTAAAAAAAACGATTAAAAGTTGATCGGAGAAGAATTAAAAATTAATTCTTTACTCTTAGGAAAGAAATTAGTCAATATGGGTTATACATCACAGAGGATGACGGTGAGGTAGATTGGGACTTTCCATGTTTGGATCCTCGAGAAACAATATCGAAATTTGAATTTACGACCTTGGGTTTGGTGGAAATGAAACCGAGTGACAAAGCTAGACATGTGACTGTCAGCACAGTTGTAACAAAATGTGAGGAAGAGGATAAAAAAGATAAAGAACAAGATGTAGTTGCTGAAGATTTGGCGAAGATGGAAGGCCACACGACTGCCATGGAAGCACCACTTTATCAACTATATAGGTAAAATTAATCTATATTCAGTATTTTAAACAATACTGACATTTAAAAAATGTATTAACTAATCTAATTTAAGATATATCCAGTTTGACGAACTCTTGTCGTTTACATAATTAATTTCCGCAGGGTATACATAATTAATAAAGTACGAGCAAAGACTGAGATACACCTTGGAATATCTGGTGAGAAGATAGAAATCGATTCAGTGATAACGGGAAAAGGCGCAGGACGTTTTTGGAACAGACAGCGAGCAGTCAGTTATCACATTGATAGAATCGCCTGGTGTGAACTGACAGAAAGTAGAGGATCGAAAACGATGTTCACTTTGGTTTACACTCCAAATTCATCCAGCAGCGATGGTTTCATAGGTACGTATTGACTAAAGAGGGCTCAGATCGACTTTAACAAGTCGCATCAGTTATACTTGAGAATTCTTCAACTTTATCAAAAATTCGTCTTTTTTGGTATTAAATTATTCATTTTGTTTAAAATTTTATTTTTTAGTTGAAACCTAAACTTTTTGGTTAAGAACTCTTGAGTTTTATTGGAAATTCGTGTTTTTGGTTTATAATTCTTGCATTTGGTTATAAATTCGCATTTTTTGTAGTAAATTAATCTTTTTGTTTAAAAATTCATATTTTTTAGTTGAAAATTCACCTTTTTGGTTGACAAATCTTGAACTTTATCAAGAATTCGTCTTTTTTATAGTAAATTATTCTTTTTGTTTAAATTTTTATCTTTTTTTAGTTAAAAATTCAACTTTTTGTTCATAGTTTTTGAATTTGGTTAAAAATTCGTCTTTTTTGTAGTAAATTAATCTTTTTGTTTAAATTTTTATCTTTTTTTAGTTAAAAATTCAACTTTTTCGTTCATAGTTCTTTAATTTTGTTAAAAATTCGTCTTTTTTGTAGTAAATTAATCTTTTTGTTTAAAAATTCATATTTTTTAGTTGAAAATTCACCTTTTTGTTTGTTTGTTTTTAGAGAACAGTTAAATTATCAGTCTGAAGAGTTGATTTTTCAAAAAAATGAAGGAATTTGTAACCAAACAGTTGAATTTTTACGACAAAAAGACGATTTTTTTAGAATACATTTAAATTTCACCTAAAAGTTATTTTTCGACCAAGATATATGAATTCTCAACCGAAAAAGATTACTTTTTTATCATAAAAGATTCATTTTTCATCCAAGAGGATGAATTTTCTAGCCACAAAGGTGTATATTTCACAAAAAAGTTAAATTTTCGACAAAATGAGACGAGTTTATTACAAAATAGTTAGGTTTCAACAAAATAATAAAATTTACAACGAAATATTGGAAGTTTTAACCGAAAAGAATGAACTTTCAACCAAAAAATTGTTGGATTTTCTTATGGGGTTCTATTAATTCATTGTGCTTTAAAATTGAAATTGAATATATCGAATTTCTGAGAAAAATGGGAAAAAGTGGATTAGTCGCATTTCTTCAACAAAGAAAAGTCGAAAAAATCGCAAGATTCGAATCCTGAATGAAGAATAAATAGGATAAAATCTATAAAAGAAATGTAAACTAATTTTGTTCAAATCTGATATTTCAGTTTCATCGAGCCACCCTCTTCAGCAATCAGCTTCCTTCAAAAATCACGATTTTGAAGCTGACTCGGCGACAGCTGAAGAAATAGTTCGAAAAATCAATCATATTCTCGAACTACGAAGCAGTTCATCGAGAAAGGAATTCTTAGCACATCGAGAACGAAAGGCAGCGAGACGAAAAAGCTTTCACCTACACAGATGACAACTCTATTCACTGGTACACTCGATACTGGTATTCTTGAAAAGTCTAAAAGCCACGGGAGCGAGGTTGAATACCTGTTTTTCATTAAACATGGAATAAAATCTGGTATACTGAAAGTAATTCAGCTGAAGAAGCTAGGTTAGCGGTATTTTGCTACTCCGTGTGTAGTATAGGAAAATTCAATAGCTGGTGCAGAATTTGCTGCTTCTTTATTTCGACGAGCGAGATTAAAAACCTCTTTTTATTTTATTTTATTTTTTATTTTTTATGGAAACATTTTAAATGTGTTGTCCCTATTTTATCGTTAGATTCTTGGTTTGTTTAATATCCAAGAATTTCGTAGTTTAATTGAATTTCTTACATTTTAAAAGCTTCTGTTGTAAATACATAGTATTCAACGAAGGTCAAGTTTGAGAATGTAAGTCTGCGTTACCAAAGATCTTTTAATAATACTGCTACGTGTAATTAATTTTATGTATTGTAAACCAGTAAATGGACATTTTTTATTTAGCGGAAAATTGACGAATTATTCCAATTTGGAATGAAGTATTAACATGCCACATTTGACTAGAATGATCTGTTCATGAATCATTAAACATATTTTAAACATTACAATTTGTCTTCTTGCTTCCATTAAATCGATTTTAAATGTTTCAATTTAAAAATATTGTATCAAAAATACACTCGCGATTAACAAAACTATTTCTTATTTCCTACATAAATAAGTGTTTAAAAAACGCCAATAAAATTATTACCAACCAGAGTTTCTAGTCTACCATAGAAATAATTTTCGCTCTAGCTTCTTTGATTTTTCTATCCATTTTGTCGTAAAATGAATCGTGCAGTCGAGTACAGTGTTGATTAAGAATTGTCACTTTGACTGCCATGTCAACCAAAGATTTGCTGCTTTTAACGATATGTTCATAATTGGGACGTGCCTCGATAAAATTTCTTTCCGATTCGGTGAAGAGACTCAAATCAACTTCTTGGCCATTCTTTTCTACCATAGCCTTTTTCTTCAGGAGGTTACGATACCGAGTTCTTCGTTCTTGCAATTCTTCATGCCAGTCTTGCTTCTCTCGTTTCAGACTATCAATATAAGCTCGCAAATCAAAGGATTCTTCTGGCTCTTCATCCACCTTTTGACATTCTTCACTCGTTGGGGCTGGATATGTGACATTTGTAGTTGTCGTTTCGTCAGTTTCTGAAAAAGAAAATATTAGAAGGATATGTTTTTCTGAATTATTTCCGATCATTCCAAAAAAAATTCGGGATGAAAAGATCAGTTAATATTAATACACTGACTTTTCTTACTTTTAATAGTTGATATTTAGAAAATAAAAATATTTTTATTTTAAATCAAAAACAGTTGAATTGAACAAAAAATACGACTTTTGAACTAAATAGTTGAATCATCAACCAAAATAGATTCACAGTAGCATTTTTATCCCAAAAGATGAAACTTCGGCCAAAAGATGTGGATTTTTAAATCAAAAAGATAATTTTTTAACAAGAATTAAATTTTCAATGAAAAAAGAATTATCTATCAATATGGAAAAAAATGGCATCCAAAATGTTGAATTTTCAACCAAACAGATGTATTTTCAACCACCCTAACCTCAGTAACCCAGACTTTGTTAATTGAATTTTCTACCACATCGTGTTCTACATCGTAGTTCTGGTGCCTTATTGCTTCATCTCCCAATAATTGACTTAAAGAGTCTGTCAAAGCGTCTAGGGCGGAGAGACTTTTTTCATATCTTGCGTAGTTTGACCGCAAAATGAAATTTTTTATTATTTTTTGTGCAGTCAAAATTTTAATTTTTAATGTTTCGAAAAAATTAAAGAAGTTCTTATGATAATCTTGTAGGGCTATAGAAAATCAACATTTTTCTTTTCAAGTACTACGAATAAGTATACAGAGAATTTTTGAATCATGAAAAAATGAAGTCTCAAAAATTTTCAAAATTCGCTCACTTTTAGAATTTTTATACGAAATGGCTGACTAACGAACTTGACATTTATCTTAGGACCTT
>JAWWLR010000166.1:18452284-18464669 GCA_035041075.1 Acraspis erinacei | reverse complement strand
TAAAAAAAATCTTTTTATATTTTAAACAACGAATCATTCGCAAACCAATTTTTTAAATAAATTAAATAACTGTTTTCAATAATATAAATTATTAAATATAAAAAGAGAGAACAATTGCAGATAGTTTAAAGTTTTTGTTTTTTCAATTAAATAGTATATATATAATAAATAGTATACGTATAAAATTCTGAATTTTAAAATTAAAAGAATAAAAACTAGACGAGCAACTGGATAAGGAATATTTCGCTTTTCTTCCTCCCAAGACGAAATTTTGTTCCTAATGTTTCCACATCTTTTATATTTTACAATCTTTTTATTTTTTTATTGAAAATTATTTGTAAATATTTTACAATATAACAAAAAATTCTATTAAAAGGCAATAAGACGACAAAATAAAGCAAGTATTTTTTAATCAAAATTTAGTTTCCTAATAAAAATGTTTTTTCACAGCCAATAGCAATTACATGTATATTATTATTCATTTTCTTCTTTACTAAAGCATTGTAGCCCGTTCTTTTTTTTCAGAATTATGTAATATTTTACCTTGTTATTAGTCCTTCACAACTTTTTAAAGAGGCCAAAAAACGATTGTTTGTTTTTACTTTTCCCCATTGAATGGAAAGAAAAAATATGTCCCAGGATGTCTATTCAAATTCTGAAAAAAATTCCCTGACAATTCCAGGTTTTTTCTAAGTATGATTTTTCGCTAGTTTACTACAAATAATGTCCCTTTTTACTTTATAGGAATTTAATGAATATTACAAGATATTCTTAAATATTTTAGCACGATAGATTAAATAAATAATTAAATAATTCTAAAAAAATAATTAATCATTTCTACTTAAAATTTAGTGCATATTTATGTAAAATAATGTGAGTACTATATTAAAAATTAACTTGAACCGCTTCAAATTCTTAACTTTTCACGTAGAAATTTAGACTTGCAAAAAGATACATGAATTTTCAAACAAATAGTTGAATTTTCAAGCAAAAGGATTAATTTTCTACCAAAAAGACGATTTTTCAAAAAACAAAAATTAATTCTCAATAAAAGAGTTGAATTTTCAACAGAAAAAGATCGATTTTCAAACAAATAGCTGAATTTTGAACTAAAGAATATCACTTTTCAACCAAAAATGGAACAGTTAAATATTCAGTTAAAAAAATTATTCTTACACAAAAAAACAGATTTATTTTTTAAACCAATTTGATTAAACCTTTAGCCAAATAGTTTTATTTTCAACCAAAAAGATGAATTAATTGCTAAAATGATCAATATTTAATTGTAATACTTGAATTTTCAAGCAAAAAAATGGATTTTTAAACAAGACGATCAATTTTCAAACAGGAAAATTAATTCTCTAGCAAGAAAGACGATTTTTAAATGAAATATATGAATTTTGAACAAAAAAAGTTGAATTTTCAATTAAAGAAGACCCACTTTTAACTAAACAGTTAAATTTTCAACCAAACTAATGAACTTTCAACTAAAATGATCAATCTTTTATCTCAAATATATGCATTTTAAACAAAAACATACATTTTTGAGAAAAGATTACAGTTTTGAACAAAGTAGTTTTATTTTTAACCAAAACGATGAATTTTCTACAATTTTTGACCATGTTGACAAAAAAATTAAAGTCAAAATTAAAAATACATGAATTTTCAACAAAATATTTGCATTATCAATTGCATTATCAAATACAAATAAAATAAATTTTCAACCAAGTAGTTCATTTTCAAACGAAAAAAAAATCCATTTTCAAACAAAAATTGAATAGAAGAATCATTTTTATCACCGAAATCGAAGTTTATTGAAATAACATGAATTTTAAATTAAAAATATAAATTGTCGAATAACAATTGAATAGTTAAATTTTCAGTTAACAACTGCATTTTCAACCAAAGCGACGAATTTTCAACTAAAATGACGATTCGTTAACTTAAATAGTTGAATTTGCAACCAAAAACATCAATTTTGAAATAAATTGATAAGTCTTTAACTAGAATCATTAAATTTCCCACAAAAATAATTATTTTTAGCCCAGAAGATTGATTTATACCAAAAGGTCAACATTTTCAACCAAATATTAAATAGTCATATTTGAAGTAGGAAAATTAATTTTCAATAAAAAAAAACAAGAAACAAATTTTAAACAAAATAGTTCAAGTTGCACTTAGAATAAACTTAATAAACTGAAAATTCAGTCAAAAAATTGATTTCAAACAAAAGAGCGTATCATTCCATTTAATATTGCAATTTAAAAAAAATTAACTACGCTCCGGAAAAAATTCCCTGACATTTCCAGGTTTCTCCAGGTATATACAAATTCCCTGACAATTCCAGGTTTGATATACTTTCATCCTGTAAAGCCCCAGTAAAATCGGCGATCCGCATCTCGCGATCTCGCCTTATTAATAGCAGCTTTTAAATATTTTAAATTGTCCGTCTTAATGTTTGAAACTTTTCAAAAACTTTGAAGCGTTTCCAAAGTTTCATGAAACTTTACAACCCTAGCATTATAAGAAGTACTCCACTTTCTCTGTTTAAAAAATATTCCCAAATTTGTATTCTTATTTATATTTACCAGGGTCCAGTCGCTTTTCTTCTTTGCATAGAAAATAGTATGAAGAAAAAACTACTGGCAGTACAGGTAGTTGAGAATTGATGGCGACATGAAAAGCACCTTTCTTGAACGGATGAATGTCTCCAGTATTGCGTCTCGTGCCCTCCGGAAAGAACCACAGTTTTATCTGCAATTTTACTTGGAATTTGAAAATAATCTCTAAAATTTGTTTTCAATCTTTATAAGAAAAGGAAAGAATTTCTCAACAATTATCATGTTTACGATTCTAATCATGTGCTTCTTTGTGCACATTAGATAGAACTATATCTAACATCATGCGTGAAATTGTGTAGAACCTCTTTTTCAGGGCGTATTGCATTTTTTTTAAGTCTTTGAATCTAACTGCAACATTTTAAAGGAGCTTAAAATATTATATTAATTTATTAATATTGATAAACAACAGTTGCAGAGTCATCTACCTGTTTTTTGTTTACAATCTCAAAACACCAAAAAAATTTTTTCGTATCAGATGGAACATTGTCAATATCGACACATGGTTGAAAATAATTCCGGAAAAATCTAATCCAATAGAACATTCTATTTGATTAATATGTTTCGGTTCATCGTTTATCATTGATAGTTTTCATTTGGTAACTTTACCTTTTTATCTTTGATATCCTTAGTGGCCTCGTTTATAACAGTACGAGCCTTATCCGAATTAATTCTATCAATAAATATGAGTCCACAAAGCCAAGCAGCAAGACCGAAAGGCCAGGCGTAGAAAATTTCTTTTTTAGCTATTACTGTGCATTTATCCATAACAGGCCATATTTCGAACATTCCTAAAATATCCATAGAGCTCTGGTGGTTTGCGACAATCACACATGCCTGCTCTTTTTCCAAATGCTCTCTCCCTCTGAGTTCCCACCGTAATCCGAGCAATGAATTAACGTGGTGACACCAACTGGAAGCGACACTGAAATCATACAACAATCTTTATCAATAAAGAATGAATACGAGAAGTCTAAACAGCAGTTGCTACAATGGATCCCCGCAGTACTCAGAAATTAGTTTCTATTATTAGAATTGCTGCAGTTGTATGTACTGAATTATAATTAAAGTACCGATCAGAACTAGTCAGTCGACTAAAAAGTCGAATTAAAAACATGACTATTTTTTGTCGTGGTTAGAAAGTTTTTTCAATTTTGCGTCGATTGAACAATTTTCGATTCTCAACCTCTACTTTCTGCATGCTTCAGGGAAAAGAATGGAAAAATTCAAACTTCGCTAAATTAAAGTTTAAAATTTCCTCTTTAAAATGAGACCCAGAAAATAATGAAATTTTTACTCGTTCTTGAATTATCGCGAAAAACGTGGAAGCGTGCTCAAGAAAAAAAAAACAAATCGACACGTAGAAAACAAGAGACAACCGTCTGATTAGCATCTTATTGTTAAGCACACTTCCACGTTTTGTTTTTAGAAAAATGATAATCTTGAGTTCAACTTTTTTCTAAATCTACGAATATGTTCCTAAAAATGTGGAAAAAATAGAATAAAATAAAGTAAAAATCCTACCCTTTAAATCTAAATTAATAGCAAGATTTTAATTAATATGTAACTGCAAAGTATTCATA
This sequence comes from Acraspis erinacei, assembly GCA_035041075.1. Classification (NCBI taxonomy): domain Eukaryota; kingdom Metazoa; phylum Arthropoda; class Insecta; order Hymenoptera; family Cynipidae; genus Acraspis; species Acraspis erinacei. The sequence goes on along the minus strand of JAWWLR010000166.1, from coordinate 18,460,468 downwards.
TATTCACAGATATTCGTCTTTGGAAAGTAAAATGAAAGTATACATTTTCAAACGGTCAAAGGAAATATACTCAAACTTTCTGTCCCTAGTGCATTTCTGTAAAACTGTTAAATTTTTGCCTGATTAGAGGAAGTAAAGAAAAATTAGTTTCATCCCAATAATCCCTAATAGCCGACTAAGTTTTATAAAGCCGCACACTTTGAAAAATACAGGAAAAATTTTTAAAATATTATCTTCGCTTATAAACGTTAAAAACTCGAATTAATTCATTTTTAATGGCAATTCTGTCCTATTTATAAACTGAAATTGAAATTCGGAATGAAGGCAATTGATAAAAATTCATAACTTTTGTAATGAAGTGATTCATATTTATATCTTGTATTTTTGTTTTTAAATCGTGCCTACCTGTATCCACTTTACAAGAAAAACTGTAATAAAACATAATAGATTTAATGCTTTCATGATGATTAATTTGGATAAGAAAGAGAGATTTCGGGTTACAATCGTGTTTATGAAACATCGAAAAAATTAGTATTTTTGTAAAAGATTGCAGCCCGAAATATCTCTTTTCATAAAACATGTTTCTAAACAATTTACGCATTCAGTAGACATGTATAAGCAGACTTATCAGATTCGCTCCATATGTTACACTTAGTTTAATGTTAATTTTAATTCTTTATTATTTGCGAAACAATTTTTTGAAATCCAGATGAACATTTAAAGTAATTTGATTCGATCGACTACGGTGTTTACTAATAGATTCGATTTATTTTTTACTTATACATTTTTTCTTGAGTTTCCTGAGTGTATCTTTTGTAATTCGTCCAAAATGGAAATTTAATTTCTTGAATTATTGATTAATGTATGAAATTTCAGTTTCACAGAAATCTTAAGTCGTCGATTATCCATGTCAAAAACAGAGACGCGAAATTTTCTAATCTTTCACTTACAAAGTCGTAGATTCAGTTTTTGTACATATACATTAAACAGGGTAGCCGCATAACTTAATTTGAAAAATCCCGTAACTTCCTTGATTTTTTCCCGACTAATTTTTCATTTTCTCGGAAAATTAATATTTTAAAACCAAAATGTTAATAATTGAACATTTCTAATATAAATTTAAAATGTAAAAAATGACTGATTACTAAACCAAAAAGTGACTGTAATTGATTAATATGCATTATTAATGTAAATAATATTCTTTTGCATTTAAAAGAAATCCAAAGAATCATAAGAAAAAATCATTGAATTCAGTACGTTTAAAAAGTTTCAAAAATTCCACTGAACTGAGTAGAACTGAGTGAATTAAAAAAAATGCAATTGAATTCAAAATAAATAAAGAATAATTCAGGATAAATTAATAAGAATTCAGGATGAATTCCAAATTAACAAACATAAATTGCAATTATTTGAAATTGTCTTGAAGCGTTTGAAACCCTACAAAATCGATCACTTCTTATGAATAAACTCCGAAAACCATCAAAATATTATAAAATCTCGGCAATTTTTATGATATCTGATATTTCTTAAAATCCTGGAAATTTATTAAAATACCTTGAGATCTTTTAAAAACCCTTAAAGGTCTTTAGAAATGCTGTACAAATTTTTAAACATCTTAAAAATGCCTTGAAATGTTTTGAAATACACTGCAGTCCCGCAAGAAAAGTTCTCGTTATAGATGACAAGGTAGTCCAAGGGGACACGATAGGATTAACTCCACAACAACACAGGAGTGTATGAAAAAAGCGTGCCGTACCCTCTGCGGTTAACGTGTCGTCTGCTTTAATCAGTTTCAAAAATGTCGCAGGCCATTCGCTTCAGTTCGCTTTCAGTCACTCAGTGAATTTACCTTTTGTTACCTTTCCAAGAAAAAAATAAGCCTTTAGACGAAGTGAAATCAGGTGCTTCAAAACAGACTTATATTTTTAGTATTGAATGTCGATCTTTGAACTTCGTAATCTATAAAAGTTAAAAATTCAAAATTTGCCGTTTATCTGCATTTCATTTACACTTGTTTAATTTGAAAGTGTTACTGCCTTGCATTTCATGCGTTATTACTTCAAATGGAAAAATAATTAGCCTTAAAGTTCGAATTTTTTATTTTATTGACCACCCTGATATACGTACACGCTTACTTAAAAATCAGTACTTTTATCAAGTTTTATTTTCGAGCACAAACATTTCCACGCTCATTATGACATTATAAGATCAAAATAGAAAAAAAACCAAAAACAGAATATTTTTAAGATGAAACTCCGACAGAAATGATTCAGACAGCCCTGATTGTTTATGGTGCACCGAGTCCCGAGATTGTACGAAGGAGATACAGGGTACCCCCGAAACCGGTTCTATATCGGGACTGCAGTATACCCTAAATTCTAAAATATAAATTCAACATTCCCTAGATTTTTGTAATACTCTTAGATATTTCAAATTCTTTGAAATCTTTCGAAACTTTTTAAAGCTCTTAAAAATTCCTTTGAATTATTAAAAATAGCCTGAAATCTTTCAAATTCTGTGGAATCCCTTCAAATTATTTAAATCTATTACGCATTCCTTCAAGTCCTTTAAAATACCTTAAAATATTGTAAATCCTTTGAAATATTTTGAAGAACCTATGAAATCCCTTGAAATTATTGAAATCATTAAAAAATTTATTTTGAAATCTTTTCAAATACACTCAAATGTTTCAAAAGAATTTAAGAAAATTCAGAAATTTTCCCTGATTTAAAGATTTTCCCTGACCCGCAGCCACTCTGATTACAAGAAAAAGGAAAACATTAGTATAAAAATCGAAGGTTGCAATGAACAAATATCGAGATAAACTTCGCGATACCTTTAGATAAAAAATCCCTAACATTTAAACTTTAACATGATGAAAGGTCTGAGTCAATTATTTAATACCAAAGGTCAGTGGGCAATTGACCACGCTAAAAAAAATAAACTGACATACAAGATAAATAGGAAGTAAATTGTGCATGCTGATAACAGACCACACAAAATTCATCATGCAAGTTTGGGGAGATACGATATCCGTGGTGACAAAGTTTGATTGTGGATTCCTATAGGATTTTTGCGAGAAACACGAATCTGAAAGTTTTAAATCGACATCTCGAATGTTTTTCGATATATCGATTTTTTATGTTAAAATTATTGTCTTTTTTTTTTAAAAACATAATTTCTGAGTATGAATTTCGATGGGAATTTTTGCGAGAAATACGTACCTGCAATTTTTAAATCGATATCTCCAATAGTTTTCGAGATATCGAAGACACCCCTGTGACTGGCCATAGAAATAAAGTAAAATCACACCCCTGTCCCTTTTTCAACACCTCGTGGGGGGAGGCACCCCTGTGAAATTATCTAAATTAGAGAAAAAAACTTTAAACAATCGATAAATCGAAAACTATTCGAGATATCAATTTAAAACTTTCAGATTCATGTTTCTCGCTAAAAATCCTACAGGAATCCACATTAAAACTTTGTCGTCCCGGATATCGTAATCTTGCCGCAAGTTTATATCTTAACAATTATCTAACATAAAACACGTTCAAAAATCCCTCGAGAACTGTATTACGTTTCCTGTAGGAATATGTTTAGAAACAATAAAACCTGCAACCAAACAGTCGATTGCATAAAATTGAATTTGAAACCTTCAAAATAATTTTAAAAATTAATTCTGGAAAATTATAAAGAAAAATTTCATGATTCATATATGTACGATTGGACACAATGTCATTCTCTGTAACGAATAGCTTTGATAAGTTCGGAAGTTAGATAAGTCAATCAAGTTTAATCTTTAAAAAACAGTGTAGAATTCTGCATTCTTGTCTTTAAAAAAAACATAAGTTTTCAGTAGTTTTTAAATTCTCATCTAAATTTGGTTTTGTTTTTATTTAAATTCAAGCTTTCGACGATGAACTTTTGTTTTTAAATTTCAAGTATTTAATCTTTCAAAATTAAACAAATTTAATTTTGTAGCCTTCAAGAGAAAAACAGACTGATTTTAATTTTAAAATGTCCCAAATTGAGCACTTCATAATCCAATATAATACAGTGGGCACTAAAAGTCTTCGTACACCTCTTTTTTCATAACGGATTAAGTTCCCTTAATTTTAATTATGCCAGAGATACAAAAATTATCTTAAAATGATTGAATTCTCTCAAAATTCGGTATACAATTAATCCAGGATGAAGCCAATTTGTCTGTTTTTTAAGTATATATTACAAAAATAGTGTAAATTTCAATATTTTCTTAAATGTTCAATAACTTCGGAAATAATAAACACTTTTCAATATTATTGGACTAATTTTGAAGCTATTTTTTCACTGTATCGCAAAAGCTTATGAGTAAAATCGTAAAAATTTTCTTCTCAAATTGCAAGACCTTGAAGTTACAACGAAAAAGTTGGAAAAATTGAAATATTCTTTATAAGAAAAATATTTTTATAGAATATAATATGAAACATTTGCCTACAGATAAGATGTTTTCAAATTTTTCCAACGTTTTTGTTAGAACTTCAAGTTCTTGCAATTCGATAAGAAAGTTGTTACGATTCATACTAATAAGCTGTTGTGATACGGTAAAAAATAGCTTGAAAATTTGCTTAGGAACACTGAATAATGTTGATTATTTCGGAAGTTACTGTACGTTTAAGAAAATATTGAAGTTTCAACTATTTTTGCAATATATACTTTGAAATATAGAAATTGGCTTCATCCTGGGCTCATTTTATACAGATTTTTGAGAGCAATCAAACATTTAAAGATAAATTTTTAGCTCTGTATGTCAGAGCTAAAAAATTAACAAAACTTAATCAGCCATTCAAATGATACCTCAAAATTTCATAGATTTGACTTCTAAAATAAAATACGTTCAAAAAATAAATTCACTGCGCAGCTCGTAACACAACATCATTTTCAAAGTCTAAAAAATGCCTGATTTCCCGGTATGTGAGGATCATGACATTTTTCACAATAAATAAGATACAAATTCAAATGTTTCTTGGTCACAAACAATGTGCAGGCTGGATAGGTATATAATATATGTTACCTATACCTAAATATTTTTGACAGTGCACATAAACACGATGTATGAAGCAGTAAAAATACATATAGGTAAGTAAATCAAAAGCCATACTCACACCAAATTCCTGACGTTGTAAGGTCGGAAACAGAAGTACGGAGTCAATAATAACGAATTTACCATAACGACACCATAGTAGACAAGAAACTTGAAATAATATCTAAAAGTCCGGCTTGTTTCGTAGAGAAATGGAAGCATCAAAATAGAGGCGACCAGAATCACTTCGAAGCACGACGGAGCCATTTTTCCGAAAACTATTTATTCTTTCTAACGACCAGTCCCTACGTAGCAGAGAAGAATCTCAGCTTTTCTTTTATCTTCCAATTAGAAGAAACACTGCAGCCACATAGAGTGTCACTAACGGTATGATCAGAGCAGAGCGTGACGCGAGAATGTCGAGGGGTGATGCATTTGACAATCGCTTTGTTCTTTCTTGTCTTGCGCTTTATCGTGCACACTGTTTTCGTTCAAGTTTACTTGTGCTTATCAGTTCAGTAAGGATTTCATTTAAAGATTAGGCGGCATTTGTCCCTCGATCACTTCCGAGTTCCGACGACATCATGAATATGTCAACACAGCCAAGCCACGGCTCAATGCAGTATGCACTCAGGCATCACATCACCATCACTCAAGCAGGCACGTCTGAACACATTTGCCTTTCAATAGGCAACCCGAACTGCAAAGTAGTGGGATTTGTCACCTGGATCACCCGCTTCAATTTGGTTCAGTGCATCTGGGGACCAGGTGCACTCGTATGACAATGCGAGGGGTCATTCACAGTATACGTGGTACATATTTATTTTCAGGAATTTTTAACACGTCACCCCCCTGCGTTCTCCATGGCCCAGCAATACTTACCCGATTTCTACCTTACCGATATTCATTCTCTACACTACATTTTTGAAAATATTAGCAAAATTTCTAAAAGTACACCGCAAATAGACATTTTTATAAATATATTATGATTATGTGTTTTAAATAAAGATAACGGCGCAAAGTAGGGAAAAATTATGAAAAAATGTTGAACAAACGATTGCGCAGAAGTTACAAAAGTTTCTTTATAATAGCGAGAAAATTCCAGTAAATTCCATATGAATGACACCATTTTTTTACTTACTTACAGTTCTTTAAAATTTGCAGATTATTTTTCTTCTTCACAAAATATGTTTCGCCGAGTATGAAATTATCTGACATCGTACTTTCGATCTTTTTTATGAATTTAAAAACATAAAAAGTGCTTTTTAAAGTATTTCTAGATGATATATTCATCAAAGTTTTCTGGACACATTTGTCACATAAATATATTAATTTTTTTATATTAAAATTTTAAGTTTAAGAGTAAAAAAAATATAACATTTATGTGCATGATGAAGCTAAGAAAAATTTAAGATCTATAATACATTTTATTTAATTAAGCCAGACACATACAACAGTATTTCAATTTATATTTGAGCACAAATAATCATTTTACAGGATATTTAAATTAGTTCTTGTGTAAGGCATCCTGTGAATTTTAAGCTAACCCTGTGATTTTTTTTCCTAATATAACAATTTGATTAAATATGAAAGATTTTTGCTATTCTTTAATAGCGACTGAAAACCCTTTTTAGGTTCAACATTCAACTACTGACTTGAAAGTGAACTTAGTTGAAAGTACCCAGCGGGCACGAAATTTAAGGACGTTTTTTGAACGTCCTGAAGACATTTTTATAAGTTTAATTGTTTTGTTGAAAAATTCTTGCAAATTATTTTCTTCACTAAAAATTGAACTGGTCCTTGTTTAGTTGAATATTTATCTTTTTGAGTTAAAAATTCAACTTATTTACTGAATAATTCTGTATTTTGTAGAAACTTCGTCTTTTCTGGTAGAATATTAATCTTCTTGGTAACTAATTCACCTTCTTGGTTGAAAATTCAGTTATTTTGTTAAAAAATCGTCTTTTTGGGTAAAAAATTCAATTATTTTCGTAGAAATTGAATATTTTTTGGCTTTAGCTTCTACATTTTTGCCAAAAATTCGTCTTTTTGTCTTAAAACCTCAAAATTTTTGAATAAATTTTTTTCTTCACCTACTGAAAAATTTTTCACTTAACTCTTTTGTTAAAAGTTTCCATTTTTGGTTTAAAAATTCGTCTATTTTGGTTAAGAATTAAAAATTCGAATTGTTTGGTTTAATTTAACCGTTTTTTAATTAAAAATGAAAAGGCTTTATAGTAAAAATATCAGCTATATTACACATTTGTTAAGATTTGTTTTTTTTATCGAAGATTCATCACTTTGGTTGGAAATTTAACTAGTTTGTTGAAACGTAGTAAATTTAACGACATGTCATTAAACTCATTTGAAAATGAGATAAAATTAATTGTTGCGTCGTAACAACGAGCGTTTACAAATATATAGTCTAGGCGCCATGAGGGTCCTTGCTACCTTTTTAATTTAGATGGATTATGAAAAGTGATTTTTATGTATTTTGACCCGCTGAGCACGAATATCGAGGGGGGCTGTCCGTCCGAGTGGTAAAAAAATGTTATAAACAAATAATTGTTTAAACATTCAAAACAACATTTTTTGCATATGAAAAAAATTTCATCGTATTTTTTTAACAATGTTAAGAGGAAAAGTACTGTACTGATTATTTCGTAGGACCCTTAGTTTTTTAAGAAAAAAATGTCAAACTTTCGAAAAAAGAAATTTTCGCCATTTTCGAGCTTCAATTACTCCCGATAGGATTGATATTTTCCAATTTTGCTTGCAGATATTTAAAGTTCAAATTAAGATCTACAATCTGCAATAACTCGCTACTCCAAAAAATTATGTGGCGCGTGGTTTTTCCGGATCCGAAAAGCAGCGTTTGGCGGCTCGCGAGCCAGCGCTGCTGCGCATGGCGGAAGGCGGGTGGCCTACTCATAGGTGTTTAATTCAATTCCAATAAGCTTTGCGACATACGTATCTATGAATAGGCATCAAAACTTACCATTATCACATTCTTTGAATAAATAGTAGAATAAATTCAGTACAATACATGACAATTCGTCTGCAGGTGGAATCAAAATATCTAACATTATATGGGTTCGTAGTAAAAAACGATCTACTGCTTC
>JAWWLR010000166.1:18343258-18358162 GCA_035041075.1 Acraspis erinacei | reverse complement strand
ATTTTTTCGTGAGAGGCTCTGGAAGTCATTGTTGGAGGCTCTTGAGTTCCTTGTAAGAGGGCCTCATCAAAAACTCTGAAGTCCATCGTGGAATATTCTGAAGGCCCTCGAGGCCCATATGAAAGTCCCTGAAGGCCTCTCTTGGGAGCCTCCGGAGATTCTTGTAGGAGTATCTCGAGGAGCTCCTTGGAAGACCTAGGAACTTTATAAGTCCTTGTGAAAGGCTCTGCAGACACATAAACTCTAAACTCTAAAGGAAGGTTTGAAGGCCTTCGTTGGAAGGGTTCTGAAGGTCACTGCAAGGAACTCTTCCTGAGTTTGTAACTTTTATTTTAAAAGTATCGAGCACATTCGAATATCAGTGATCTTAAAATAATATCGGTAATATTTCAAATTTGTAAATTTACATTGACGTAAGAAAATATATATGCACGTCTTGATAACAATTATTTTAATAGGTTAAAAATTCGCTTGAAAAATCAAAATTTTCCTTAATTTTTTCCTGGTACTAAACAGAGTTAAATGATATAAAAATATTAGATGCGTCATTTCTATACTACTTATGTAAAATTGTTGTTTAAATAATGCATATTTGAATCATTTTTTAAAGCTCAAGTACTTTGAACGGAGGCGATTTCAAAATCCGAAAATGATATGTGCAATTCAAAATAATTGCTTTTAGCACCACTAAATTAATATCATAGGCCAAAACATTGAAAAATAGATAATGAATGTTTTAGTTTTAAAAACTTGGAGTAAGATTGCACAATTTTTAACTTTTACCAAATTTATTCGACTTTAGATATATTATTTACTATTTATTTTCTCAACCTTTTTATGATTAAGCGTATACTAAACTATAATTACAGTGAAAAATTATGAGGTTCATACTATGCTGGAGATTAGCGCAGATGCATTAAGGACATTTGTCACCGGAAGTTTCTGGAGCCAGTTTTAATATAAACTTCCACAAACGACTTCTCACTGCAATTACTTGCAGGAGTAAGAAACAGACAATAACAATAATTAAACGATTGGCTTTTTCTAAAATATAAAAAATTATGGATCAAAAATTAAACTTTAAGGCTCTGAATCCTTATCTGCATCTTAAAAATAATCTCTGAAATTCCGTTATTTATATACAATAATAACAAATGAAATAACAATTTTCTATTAGATTTGACGTAATTAAAAATATAATGAGCAAAGCGACATACATTTTTTAGGAATCAAATTTGCGCGCGCGCGTGTGTGTGTGTATGTGTTTGTATATTGGAGGTTATGAGCTTTTCGAATCACTCGAGAAAAAACTTTTAACGTTTGGGAAAACGAAAGTTACGGGACTCCTAAGTTTGAGTAACGCATGGTGGAATAAAATAATGAAAAATGTTAAAATACGATTCCGGCTAGAATTATTAATTATGAACATTGTTGTTTTCGATTTTTTATATAATTATGCAATGAAACTTTTTTCTTCTTCATTTATTCCAATAAATAAATACCAGAAGAGGTTGCCAAATGCACAAAACACTTTAGAACACACAAAACGCCACAAAACTTCGCCTGCTGTTCCTAGCAGATCTTGCGAACCGAACGTTTCCAACCCGATACACAATATTACATGTTGCACGTGCGCGAATCACATAGTTTGATATGAGATTAATAAGCCACTCAAAGATACATTTTTTTATGGTGGGTAGCCGGGTAACCCAGTTATGTTCGCCACGTATGTATACTTTGAAGTCGATTAATTTTAAACCCAAAAAATTGCAGCTGCGCGGGCACATTCTTGTTGCTCGCCGCGCTTTGCGCTAGTTTTCGTACGTTTAAGGCGTACACTTTAACTACATTTTTTTCAAATATCATAAATATTATAACTTAAATCGAAAACTGTGATTTAAACTTCTAAGGAATTACAGACATAAATTGTAACTGAAATTTTTTTCCATTTGTTTTTAAAGAAGGTTCTCAAGGCACCTACGGCTTTGCCGATAACATTCTCATTACGAAACTCGCACTTCGTGCACGATAATTTGTTTCCAATTGAAAAACTTCTTCAAGATAATGTGTAAATCTTGTTCAAATCTACTAAAAATAACGCTTTTACTTATGAATCTCTTAAAAACAAAAATTGCATATTTTAGAAAATGATCCAATTTTTTCAACTTTGGTCTAATTAAAAATTTTTTGAGAATAGTTTCGAAATACATATATTTCATATCTAGTGGAAATTTGGATTGATATTTCTTAACCTATTAAAGAAAATTTGTTTCCTTTTTTTTTGAAAATTTTCAAAATGTTTAAAGGCTGAGGTTGAGGTTTTATCGAATTTAAAAATTTCATTAGGGTAATTTGCAAGTATTGTTGCCGTGTATCAGAAATTTTGACAAAAATTTCTAAAACCCATAACAAATTTGTATTCGAATTTTGAAGAAGCTCTAACTTTTTGAATTTTTGTCTAATCAAAAAATTTAACTTAGATAGTTTCTAAATATATTTGGTATCTAGTGACAAATTAAAATAAAATTTCCTAATATATTAGAAAAATATTTTTTTCTATTCTTCTGAACATTTTCGAAATTTTAAAAAGCATATGAATTTTCTAATTTTCATAGAAATTGAACATTTTATTTATATAACTTGCAAGTCTTCTACCCATCGATAAGAAACTTTAAGATAAAATTTCTAAAATTTGAAAAAAATTTGTTTTCAAATTTTGAATTTTTTTTAGTTTTTTTTAGTCTTTTTAGTTTTAAGATTCTGTCAGTGCTGAAACGTAAAAATCCTTTAAAACCAAAAGCTTTTGTTTTAATTTTAATTTTTGTGTGGATTTGTTTATGAATTTTGTTTATAACAATTATATTTGTCATGAAGTTACAATGTACTTCACTTAATTATCACTGCCAAGTCAAACGAAGTCATTAAAAAAAACGATAAACATTTTTAAATATTATTTTGAATAGTTTAGGTGGATCATTTTGGACGGGCCGTAACTTTCGTTTTTCCCAGCGTAAAAAGATGAAAGATGCAAATCGAGTTTTCGTATTGTTAAAATGATGTGCTCTCGTTGGAAAATTTAAAGAATAAAGAACAGTATAAGTTAAGTGTTCCAGTAATCGTGACGGTCCAAGTAATCGTGAAACTGGGTTATAATTTGCATATATTGTTGCAAAAGTATGTTAAAAGTAACATTTAATGATGAAACTCGTTTATTTTCAGCTTTTTACAACATCCAATCGAAATTACATTCATTCAAATTAAATAAAAAGCAAGAAAATTGGCATCACGATTACTGGGACTAAGATCACGATTACTGGGACGTTTACCTTATATGCATAATGAAATTACATTAATTTGCAAAAAATCGCATAAGTTTCGGAATTACCGGCTTCTGGAACTAAGGATTCACCGGTGGTATTCAAAATAGGCGAACTTAGTTTCTTGCGTGGATAAAATTCATCTGGCAGAGCTCCACTTACAAAATTGGAATTGCAGCGAGCAGAAAAGGTATTTATCTAAGCGGAATAGAAGTGCTGCAAAGAAAGTAAAACTAAAATGAGAAAGAAAGTCATTTCACAGCTAAAGTGTTTTCGTGCAGCACGTGCATTTTCTCCTTATTAGAAAATTATTTTTAGTATTCAGTTAACAGAAAATTATTCTACCACGAAACATTTATTTATAAATTAATATTAATAATAATCTTCAAATTCATTCATTGACTTTTCCAGATTGAATCTCCTATGTTTCATATCATTTTCATAGCGGGCTTTTGTCTCTCGATTTATTTTCTACCGCCTATCCGTTTCACAGTTTATTAAAACGTTAGTTTCACATGTTATAAAATTCCGTTTACACTTGAAATTGTTTTATTTAAATATAGAAGTTCTTTAGTTTTAATTGTAATATTAAATTCTCATCATCAATAAATGAACTATAAGGTAAACGTCTCAGTAATCGTGACCATAGTCGCAGTAATCGTGATGCCGATTTTCTTGCTCACAATTTTTTTGAATGAATCTAGTTTCTATTTGCTATTATAAATATGCAAAAAAGAAGTGGATTTTATCATTAAATGTTATTTTCAACATTTCATATTATAATCAAGTTTCACGATTGCTGGGACCGTGGCGATTACTGGGACATTCGCCTTAATGAAAGCTTCAGTTACTTCCTGAAAATAGTAACTTGTTACATGTCAAGTCACTAATTAAAACATTTTTCTTCAAAAAGTCAATAAATCGTTATAATAGGCTTAAACTACGAGAAAAGAGCTTTCCAAAACAATATAGTAATAGTCCGATCGGATCACCCCAAAAGAAGTTACACTAAACGTGAAGGTGAAGAAAGGCGTAAAAAAGTGCAAAATTCAGGCCCCTGTATATTGACAATCGGTTGATAAATGAACCTATGGTTTGTAGAATTAAGGTAGGTCCACTAGGACCATATTTCAGCCAAATTTCACCCCGATCCAAACCAAATTCATTTTAGGTTGGAACATTTGACGTATTCTGTCCCGTATATAAATATAACTTGTTCCTGAGAAGTTCATTTCTTAGATACGGAAACAAATGTTACGTATGTAAAAAAAGAGCTTAGCTTGGAGTTTCGAAAAATAAATCAATGCTGTAACTTTTACTGTTGACAATGGGAAAAATTCCAATTGCAAATATATATATATATATATATATATATATATATATATATATATTATGCACGTTAAATATTGAAGATTCTTCAATTGAAAATATTCATAATTAAAGAATTTAGAATTTTAAATGGTTCATATTAAAGAATTCTTTTAAAACGTTAAAAACCGATATATTCGAAGAGAACATTCAAAAATACATACTCTTAACTTTTAATATATAAATATTGAAAATTGAACCATTTGTAATTCTATATTTTAAAAACTGAAGAGTTTTTAATTTGGAAAATAGAAAATTAAAAATTCTGTATCGTTTATCATTATATTCGAAATTTACAATAATATTTTACAGTATATATTAGAATATTTTATACTACTTTAAATTGAAGTATATATTCTCATTTGTTAATTATATGTACAATAAAATTTGGAAACATGTAATAAGGGCTTAGAAAATCTCTCAATCTTAAATTTAAGACGAAATTCCAGTTTTACCCAATAACATTTTTAAATTAAAGAAATTTAAATGAGATTCAAATCAAATTTAAAATCTTATTTAACGTCCAATAACACGGCTCTACATAAATTTTGCGGATAATATGGCACCTAGTATTTCTGAATGGATTTTTCGTGCTCAACACGAATCTGGGTCAGATTCAGAAATCAGAAATCAGATTCAGAAATTAAAGGCTGAAACAAGTCCTTTCAAATGAGTAGTATGCTAAATTAATCGCATGTGCCGTTAGAGCGGGGGCGTGTTTTTGCCTAGGGGTGAAGGAAGAAAATGAAAACAGAAAGGATTTTAACATACTTACACCCACGCCCAGGCATAATAAAATGTGATTTTTTTAAGGTTTTAAGGTTCGCTGAATACGAATATGCAGTTAGGTTTTAAAAATTTAAATTTAAATATTAAAAATAGCGGCTCTAAGGGCCTTTAATTTCTGATATTAGCTTAGTTTGTAGCACGTCATAGTTCAGCTCTAACATTTTTCAAAAATGGCTAAAAACGCCATTTTTAGGGGTTTCAACCCCTATTTTCTCAAAAACGTGACGTGATAGGAAGTTTTTGAACCCAGATTCGTGTTCAGAACGAAAAAAACATTCAGAAACACTAGGATGCTTGGTTTTATTTTCAGGAATCCTGCACATCAAGAACATCTTTTTGACACAAAAACACATTTCTCTGAGTGGAAATGTTTCTTTAACTACCAATCTCCAATAAATTAATTAAAAATGATCCCAAAATAATTAATTTCAACAATCATTTTCCTTCTGTCAAAAAAATGTCGAGACTTTCGCTGATTCATTGTATACGAGCGAGAAATGTGTTGCGGTAAGCAATTTCTCGCCTCTATGCTCGGTAAACTTTTTATTTGATCTACAATAAAGGCAATTCATTCGTGATGAATGGGATAAGTGGATACTAGTTTATTTCTATAGATATATACTCGTGCAATTCAAGGTTCAACAGAAGCTTCTATTTAGGACGGTAATTACGAACCATTTAAAATAAAAATACTTAAAGTTGAATCCTTTAAACACAAACTCATTAGAAAAAGAAAATTATAAAAATAATCCGTGTTTTTCCAATAATTTTTTTTTACTTTACAATTAAATTTTTTTAATAAACGATATTAATTTCTTTAAATTTATAGAGCATTATAGAATTAAATTCTCAAGAAAAGAATGCAGACAGTTTTTAAAAATCCAGATTTCTCAAGTAACTTTGAAATCTACATAATGGCCGGAATTACTTTGGTAGTATGCAGAGAAAATAATAATATTGTAGAAGTGTAGAGTAACACGGAAAAGTAATAAGGAAAGTTTTCAGTAGTCTCTTATCTCTGTGTGTAATTAATAGCTTTATAACTGTCGTGCTTCAGTGATTTAACTCTTCTAGTTTAAAATAACCATAGAGGAATAAAAAAATATTTTCGGCAAGGGAACTACATGCTTTTTTGCTTAGTCTTCTTCATTGTAAAGTATAGTCAACTTCCGATGTAAGAACGGTTTCTGGCATGACTTGTAGTGGCCTTTCTTTTGTATTTGGACGCATACGCAACCTGATGCAACTAAGGCACCGAGAGCACGACCATCATGCTGTTTGACACGCTAAACTGATGTTGAGCACCGCCTCTCTCTTGGAGCCGCGCTCCCAAAAAGAAAAAATCTTAAACTCTAGGAATATCGGAAACCGGGGGTTCTTTTATTAGGAGTTGAGTGTATTTTTGTGTTTGACATTCGAACAAAAGTGAATAATCTACTTCACATAGAAGCTTACAAATTTACATTTCAAATTCTTCTGAATAAGTTTCGTAATTTATTACTAACTTGTACTTTACTCCTTTTACATATTATAAGATCAGAATCGAGGAATACAATATGTCCTACTTTGGTTCTTCTTAATTATCGGTCATAGCATTACTTTCCTACTCTCTGCACGAATTAGCAATACCTTCTGATTTCGTGACAAGAATTCTGAACAGAAATAGTCTGAATCAAATATAGCAAAAATTTATTACTGAGAGGTGGGAGAAAACGTTTAGGTTTATGTTAACGATTATGGTCAGTCGAAGTGCGAAAAATCGAAAAGGCCACACCCACAGTATTTCACCCTTATTCTTTTTGGACTCTCATCACTGAACATTTAGGTCGACTCGACTCAAGACAACGCAAAGTGCACTATGTACATTCCTTCCGGGAGCTCTTATACTCCTTTCTACTTTTTCCTGCTTAATTTGGGACCTGATGAAACTTTGAAAAATGTGCTTGAAGACAAGTTATATAGGATGATAAGTAAGAACTAGAAACTTGTCAACAGTTTGCAAACTCTTACAAGGGGAACCTACAACGTTTAAAATTTTGTTTGGGTTGATATTTCTCCAAGTAATAGGTAATTACCAAACTCGTAAAATGCTAATAAGGAATGACTTTTGTCTTTCAGTCATTCTCGAGAAAAACGACTTAAAAAAATCCAAAAAAGTTACAAGGGTCGCGATAAAATACTTTCAGCTCCCGGCTAGATCAGGCGGCAGGGTGCATGTTCGTAATCACATAGTCCCGGTTCGAATCCTGCTGCTGGAATTTTTCTAATTTTTTAAAATCTAAATCTTTTTTATTTGAATTGGTTATTAAGTTTATTTAAATCAAGCAAAAATATATATTTAAATCAAGCAAAAATATATATTTTTGATAATTATTTCGACGTGTACAAATGAAAAGGTGCTATTTTGGCAGGACGATGTAAAAAGGTGCCATTTCGGGTGGCGAAGTATGGAAGCTTGAAAATACCACATAAATAGTATCGGAAGTATCAACGCCCTCTGAAGTAACGAAAAATTCTATTTGATTCTGCTGAGATAGCACGTTTTCACTTGGATACATCGTATTCATAATTATGAAAAATTGGGGTTTTCAAACTTTACCACTTTTACTCTATGAAAAACTTTTTTATGGAAAATTCTCATATTTCTTTATTCAATTAAAGATTTGTATTTTGTTTTTCATTATTTTCGTATGAGATAAAAATAAAATATATAAAAAATAGTGAAAGAGTAAAATAAAATGATATAAAAATACAACATAAATAAAAGGAACAGTTCAATAACTACTTAATAAGTTTGTCCCTTATTTTCAATTGAAAAAAACTTCCTCTATTTCTTTTGTTTTCTCTTAAATATTAACTCAGAAATTAATTTTTTTTGACTGGAAATTCAATTATTTTTCTGAAAATACAACTCTTTTGTCCATAAGTCATCTTTTTTCTCCAACAATTGAACTAGTTGGTTAATTCGTTTTTTTTTAGTCGAAGATTCATCTCCTTGGTTGAAATTTTAACTGTGAAGCTAAAAATTCGTTTAATTTTTGTTGAAAATTCAGGTACCCAGGCGAAAAAATTACATATAGTTTATATACATATAGTGTAAAGTATTATATATAATATTCATTTGTTTTATACAAAAAATGTATAAAATAAATGAATATTATTTATAATACTTCAAACATTAATTTTATTTAAAAGAATTTATTGCCCAGTTTTTGTGAAAAATCACTCCATTTCTCCGATTTTGAGAGTATTTTTGGCTGTGAAGTCTAATGTTTTAATATTTTTTATTATTCTTGAATCATTACCGAAGCATAACTTATAGTTCGATACACGGTTATTTATATTAGCCATCGAACTCACTAGAAACGCGAAAAAGTGAAATGGTTAAAAATGAAAAATAACTTGATATAAATCAATTTGATATTAAATTGAAATACAAAAAATTAATAAACAAAAATTGACAAAAAATTCCGGCAGTAGGATTTGAATCTGCACATTGCGGTTGCAAACTCGAAGCACTACCGTCTGATCTAACCGAGAGGTAAAAGACATGTATCGCGGTCCATACATTCTGCGTGGATTTTTTAAAGGCTTTTGTCTCGAGAATGGCTGAAAAGTGCCTTTTATCACTTAATCATGTTACATGTTTGCCCATTTTCTATTAATGGGAGGAGTATGAAACTAACACAAATTCCAAAAGGTGTAGGTTTTCCTTGTTAAGTACTTTAAAGGATATAATGAAACCTATAACGGAGAAAAAAGTCAAATGAATTTAAAAATCCTAATCCAAGAACTGAATAATTTGAAAAATATTTGTTTCTTTAATTTCGAACGTAATTTGAAAGCATCCGAATTAGCGAGATTGAAATAATTTCAAATTGGGGACTCTATATTTAAAATATTTATTTTTTTGCTCAATTTTAACTAAAAAAGTAGTGAAGTACTTTTCAATTAAAAACAACATTGGAAGACTACTTATCGCCGAGTTGTATAGATAATGGATTCTGGTGTTGAAAAATAGATTGCGAGAAGAAATGTATAAAGGTGGTTTGAAGAGCAATGCGATAGCAAAACTGAGTTTGAAATTTACAATGAAAAGAAAATTGGATCTGGATTCTGGAAGCTTAGCTGATCAAGATTAATGAATTCATTGGCACTTTCGTACTTACCCGAATGTAAATGGCCGTGTTGAAGACCACCAAAGCCGCAAATGGCCAGGCGTAGTAGACGAAGAAGTAAAGCCAGTGTACGTAAAGAGTAATATACATACGACTCTCCCGTAAACTAGCTGCCATTACGCAGTACACTTTTACATGTTCTCTCCAGTGTATTTCGTCCTTGTACTCCACTTCCCAAAACCTAAATGAACCACAAATACATTTACATTACTTCCTCCAGGAAGATCTCACTTAAAGTTAGTACTTTCATAAAGAGGAAATTTTCCCCTCTAAATCCATTTATAATTTTCAAACGACCGGTCCGAGCTCAAACCATTTAATATCATACAAATTAAGGGCTTTATTCGGACTTAAACCCGAACCCATTATAAGCCTAAAAGATGCGCGGACTGGTCACGTACGCTTTTTAGTTCTAAAAGATCTTCCAGTTCTAAGATTCCCTTTATAATTTTTAAACTTTCGAATCGGAACCCTTTATAATCCTGATATATTCGCTAAACCTAAAAAAACCCTTAACAATTTGAATCCATAAGGTCCGGTTTGGATCATTTTAGATTGGACCCGAGTTGATAGGGTTTTCAAAATGTTTGAGTCCAGATCAGAAATGAATATCTTAAAATTCCTAAAAGTCCCAATGGGACCCGAACTTTGCAAATGTCAAAGTTCTTGTTTGAACCAAATGCTCTTGAGTCTTGAGAGACCCCGGCTGTTAAAAATAAGGATTCCCAATAACCTCCTCCTTGCAGTGCTTTAAGGACAAAATATTCCTATAAATTTTATTATAATCAATTATTGAACTAAAGTTGTGAGAGTTAAATGGCTGAACTTTTATATATAATCGATGAAATTGTAGAAGTTTAAAGCTTTATACGCTTTATTGCCTGTCACAATCTAATTAAGTTTTCATTTCGGGGTTTCAGGAACAAAAGTGCAAGGGTGTCTTTACGAAGTAACATTATAGATTTATTAAATTAGACTTCGAGGAATAACTGACTAGATGAGAGCGGAATGCGGATATTAATTAAGAAATGTACTTTTAATTTTGACAAATAAGGTCAGTAAGTAAGAAAACGTAACGGAGTAAGGACATTATAATCTCAACAATTATATTCTGGTTAAAAAGTTAAAACAAACAAAAGTTGAAAGACAAATAAATCAAAATGTACGTTTTAAATTAGATTTCTTCTTTCTGATGAAATTTCTGCTAGATCAGAGAGCAATAAATTTTAAATTAAATTGAAATTCACATGCAGAGATAAGCGTTTATTCAAACCTGGGTGAAAACGTAATATAAATGAAGGGTTGCAATAGAGAACTGGATACATAACAGTTTTGTCGAAAATGGGCTTATTGCATAAAAAATATTATAAAAATCAAACACATGTGTTAAAAGAATTTGTTCAAAATCTCATTTGTACTATTGTGATAAAAATATTAATAATTAAAAACCAGGTAACAGACCTTCTGTACTTATCATTTTCTTTTATTTAATTTGCCAAACCTCTTTCCTCTTTTTCTACCTTTTTCTACCTCTTTTCTACCTTTTTCTCACCATATTCCTCTTCCTAAAAGTTTTAAATACAATAAAATACTAAAATACTTCTTTTTTCAAAAATTGCCTTCTCCAGCACTAAAGTACCAATAAAATTTCAACCTAAAATTTTAAATCTTCATTTTGGTTAACTTTTTCGAATGAAACTCATTTTTTCACAATTTAGCTACTCAATATCCGTTATCGTGCCAGTTCCAAATTTAATTTAAGTCGAATAAAAGTTTTCTTTGTCATAATTTTTTGACCTCAATTCAGAAACAATTCAGCAACACTTTTGCTCCGCTGGGAATTGTAGCCAGGTCTTCCGATTGTCCGTCGAGTGTTCTAAACACTTAGCTATTGGAGTGTTCAAGAATTCTTCTTCTCTTCTTGAATATGTGCTTGAAGATATTATACTTAAATTAGATTTGAAGGATTTGATCGAATCAACACTTTCAAAAATTTCAAGGATTTACGGGATTTAAAATGATTTCCCAATATTTCCAAAATAATTTTAAGCGATTTCTATAAAACTTTGGAAAATAAATTAAATAAACTTCCAAGGGATTCCCAGTGAGTCTAAAGATTTCAAGGGACTTTATTTAAGGTATTTAAATCAATTTCAGAAGGTCTAATTGATTTTGTTTTATTTTCTAAGGACTTAAACGGTCTTTTTTTAAAAAACCTTAAGATTTAAAAAATTTCAAGGGATTTTAAAGAAATCAAGAAAGAAAAATAAAGGATTTCTAAATATTTTAAGTTTGATTTTAAGGGATTTCTGGAGAACTTTGAAAAGTAAATAAAATTAAATAAATGTAAAGAATTTCTAGCGATTACAATTATTTCAAGAGAATCCCACGGATCTGATCGGTTTCAAGGGATGTGAAGGAATTGACAAACTTTGAATGCATTTGAAAGAATTTCACAAGATTTAAGGAATTTTATAGAACCTCTAATTGCTTTAAAGGACTTTCAAGATTTTAAAGATTTTAAGCTTTTTTCAACAGAGTTCTAGAGAACTTAGAGAATAATTTTATTTTATTTCCAAAGGATTTTAAATGATTTCTACGGATTTCTAACTATTTCATTATAGAAAAATCATTATAGGCCTATATTGATTTTCTTATGTATTCTTTTCATAAGGGCAGTTTGCAATTTTGAATACAAGTCGCTTGTGTTGCTTTTATCTATCTCAGTCTTGTGGATTACTTAATTTTTTTTAAAGATTTTTTTTCAAGTACTACATATAAAAAATGACGAAGAAGTTGGATTTTGAATAATCTAAATGGATCTGTCCCTGTATATATCATCAGCCACGCACAAATTTTTGTAATGAAATCAAGTGATCTGATAGAAGCAGCGGGCCAAATTTCATATATTGAGCAATGCCTGTTTTTTTACGTTACCATATACGGACTAGGTTGTAGCCAATTGCAGGATGGGCGGACCTAACGCTTAAGGTGGAATGCGAACCACCATAAGCTCGGTAAAACTACATAGTAAAATTTGCAGAAGTACCAGCCCAGGGATCGACCCCAGACCTCTAGTATGAAGTCCGAGCGACTAACCGCCTTTTAGATCTGAAAGTAGCCGTTTACATAACAGATGGAGCGAAAGCTAATGCGCATGTCCAGGGTAAAAGTATGATAAAAATCTTAATCCGCAAATGCGCGTTCACTGTCGCCCGTGTTCAATTATGGCCACGTTAAACAAACTTTAAATATTAGGCGTGATTAAGTTGTACATCATACCTTTGTTACATACAATTTCTTCTGCGTCAAGGAGGCAAACATCTTTTTACTCCTAGGTACATAGTATACTATGAACTTAAGTTCAGTAACTCAGAGCCTACTCACTTATTTTGTTGGCAACTTCAGGCATGGTAAAATCAGATTGCTTAAAAAAATCTAATTGAATTTATAATATGAGAGTATATTACAAAATTGAAGAAATGAACTTCATTAAAGTCGAATTTCACAATAAGAGGATCAAGGATAAGAGAACCTGATCTCAATCTTTTCTAACGTCACCCGGAGGAAAATATTGGCGTCTGGTAGAGCTATAATAACGTTTATACGAGGTGAATTCGCCCGTCTGAAAATTTCAATTGGAAAAAGTAGACGAAATAAAGGAAGGCTATATGAAAACACAAACCTGGGCAGGTTGTAAAGAAGGGATACGATGACAATGCATATCACAGCTGCTCGTGCTCGACCATACGTGCAGAGCGACCTTGCTCTAAGGGGATGACACACTGCCACATACCGTTCCATGGTCACGGTCAAGGTCAAATACACCGTCACCATTTGGGCTGCCAGAGACACCGGGTACAAGTACTTTACAATTTTTGGAAAAACGTAGAATTTATAGTCGAACATGTACCCTGTGTATGTGTAGATTGCTGGCAAGCCATGAATCATCACCTGAAAAATGACAAAAGAAAACGAATATTTTAGCCGTCTCTTCCAAAATCTCTCTCGATTTCAGACTTCTTTTGTCTAAGAATAAGTCGGAAGAATTCGAGAACTCAAAATAATAAATATAAATAAATTATTTTTACCGTAAATGAAATTTCAAGGGAATGAAAAATAATTGAAAGATTTCCAATTATCTGCAAGTATTTCAACAGATTTCAAGAAATTTTAAGGTATTTGTAAAAACCACAAAGTATTTACAAGATTAAAATTTTTTTACGGAATTTAACAAGATTTCCAAGCTTTTTAGGAACTTAATTAGATCTTTATTAATTTCAGAAGATTACATGGAATTATCCCAGTTTTAGTTTATAAATATTTTACTGTATTCAACAGGATTTCAAGGGATTCTAAGGGACATTAAAACATTTTAAGGTATTTTAAGAGATTTCGAAATATGTCAAAATAATTCAAGAATTTTGAAGAATAACAGGAAATTTTAATGAAATTCCGAAAATTTGAAGGGATTTAAAAAATTTCATTAGATTTCAACAGCTTTGTGGATATTTTGTAAGATTTAAAAGTATGTCCATGGATTTAAGACGTTTTGGTATGAATTAAAATGATTCAATGGGATTTCAAATAGGATTTCCGAATTCGATCAAGGATTTGAAGGGATTTCAAGCAATTCTAATATCTTTTAAAGAATTGTAATATATTTTAAGAGATTTCAAGAGATTCGGAGAGATTCTCACGAGTTTTAAAGACTTCAGTGAGTTTTAAAGATAATTACAATATTTCAAGGGATCTAGTAAGATTTTGAAATAAAACCGCTTTTAAGAGGTTTTATGCCATTCTAAAGATTTCAAGTAATTTCAAGTATTTTCATAGCTTTTAAACAGTTTAATAGAATTTTAATGGACTTTAGGAGATCTTAAAATAATTTACTGGATTTCAAAGGATGACGAAGGGTTTCATGCGATACCGAATTATTTTCACTAATTTTGAAGGATATCAGGGGATTTTAATCGAATTTCTAAGATTTAAAAGAATTTGAAGACATTTCAAAATATTTGAAAATATGTCAAAGGATTTTAAGAGCTTATATCGGATCCTAAGAGATTTAAAAGGGGTTTCAATGGTTTTTAAAGGATTTTTAATGGTTTTTGAAAAATTTTAATATATTTTAATATATTATACGGGATTTAAAAAGATTCGAAAAGATTTCCACAGGTTCTAAATATTTCAATAAGTTTTAACCCGTTAACGCCGAGAATGCCCCTTTGGGTACACCACTCTGTTTGCAA
>JAWWLR010000166.1:18326022-18339343 GCA_035041075.1 Acraspis erinacei | reverse complement strand
GAAAAGTCAGGGAGAAGAGAATCAATGCATTTATTCAAGTGTATTCCCTCAAAAAAGGCCTTCAAATTTCTAAGCTAAATTTGAAAATTATTCCCAAATCATATTGTTTTGCTAACAAGTTGCAAAATAAATTCAAAATGTTGCCTTTTCCCTTGATTCACTGTAAAGAAATTGGGGGTCAGTTTCGGGCCACGATTTTTTGAGAGGACCAATATGCAAACTTTCATTACGACCTCGGTATCTTAAATAAACGGAACCCTAAAACCTTGTGAAGATACTAAAAACGTAGCATAACTTTTTCTCCAAAGAATCTACATCTGCTTTAAACGAAATAAATAATTTAAAGCAGTTTTAATGCCAATTCTGCTTAGTCGGTCGGTTTGGGACCACTCTACCCTACAAACTGAAATAAAATGTGTATAGTTGTTATACCTTAAAACGGTTTCGATTAAATTCAGCGAAATTTGTCTAGATTTAAGACTCAATTTTCTTTTTTCGCTCAATTTCCATGGTGAACTAGATATTAGAGTGTAATCGATTGATGAACTCGTAAAACGTGTTCAGTTCATCTCGTCCATGTCTCCGGATGACAAAAGTGCCGTGAAAGTAAGGGCACAACAATTGAAGTTTAAGCTTGAAATGTTTAAAGATTTTAGTTTCTAGATGTTCCATAAGGACAGCATTATATGAAAGGTATGAGATCGGAGAGAAAGTTTGCAAAGGACTTAATAATATCGACTGTATCAGATATTCTTAGTTTCGTAAGGAGAGATACTACTTCGAAACTCACTAGAATGTCTTGGGGTTGAATATGAATCTATTGTATCTTTTGATAATGTAAAACGAGTTTTGGACGTGAGTGATAAGGTTTCCTGTGAAAGGATTCAGTTCTTTGGTGAGGAAATGTGCTAGCCCACGTGGAAAAGGTTCAATGGGTAAACCATGGCTCGCCATTGCTCAGCAATGGGATAAGTATGGGGTAAGCGTGGTACAAGATTGGGTCAATGTTCACCCATGGTCTTCCCAAGTTCTTCCCATGGTTATGATCAATGGCTCAAGCATGGCTAATGGCACCACTGCAATGATTCGCCCACGGTCGAACGTGATTTGATTTGAATTGAACTTTGGCCAAATTTTCGAAGATGGACACTATCTACTAAATTTTCCTTGATTTTAAGAAAGCATTGGTGGATAAATATTTTCTTTTGTTGGACAATGCGAAATTTTTTAAGAGGGTCATAATTTACTCAATTTTTCTCGGGTTTTCAAGAGATATTTTAAGGAAAAATGTTCTATTATTGGACCCGGGGAAATGCTTGAAGATGTACAAAATTTCCTTATATTTTTTCTATTTTTCAAGAGAATGGTTGGATGAAAAGAAAAATATCGAAAAAAATTCGAATTTACAAAATTTATGTATATGGACATAATTCACTTAATTTTGGAAGAGAGTTACAAAAAATGACTCATTGTATTTTTTGAAATCTTAGAAGGTTGACACAATTTATTTCTATTTCTATTTATTTCTAGTTTTATTGAACTTTACGAGATTTTCAAAAAGCAACATCATCCATTCAATTTTTAAGAAGATTTTTGAAAAAAATTACTTTTTAACTTTTGAATTGAATTTTGGGCAATTTATGGTAAGTTACCATAAATAACCTGCCAAATTACCATAAATTACCAAAAATGGACGGAAATTTATAAAAAGGTTGAAACTTGAATTTTAGTTAATTTATTTTAAGTTTCCATATTTACCTATAAAATTACCATAAATACTGAAAATGTGCAGAAATTTCTGGAAATTTCTATTACGAGCTATAGGCGAGTGCATACGATATTTTTTATAACAAATTGATGATTTCTGACATTTCTCGAAATACAGTTATAAATTCGGCCCATATTAGATTTCGAATAAAGAAAGCATGATTTCGGGTATTTTTAAGGGTTAATTATGGTAATTTACCATAAATTAGCCAAAATTCAATACAAAAATTTCTAGAAACTTAAGAAGATTGATGGAAATTTTCTGCCATTTATGTTAATTTTACAGGTAAATACGGTAAATATCCATAAACTAACCAAAATTCAATTTTAAACATTTGTATATGAAATTTTTGGTAAATGATGGTAATATTACAGGTAAATGATAACTTACTATAAATTGCCCAAAATTCAATTTAAAAATGTCTACACTTTCGGAAAATTATGAAAATTTTCGGTCATTTATAGTAATTTTACAGGTAAATATGAAAATTTATCAAAAATGACCTAAAATTAAATTTTCAATATTTTTATAAATTTCCAGAAATTTATTAATTTTTTTTGGTAATTTATGGTAATATTACAGATAATGTATGGTAACTTAAGATAAATTACTCAAAATTCAATAAAAAAATGTCTAAATTTTCGTGCAATTTTCAGAAATTTCCGGAAATTGTTGGTAACTTACGGTAATTTGATCAATTATATGAGGTCACTTTCCATAAATTATTATTCACATTTGACATCACTTTTCGCTTTTCAGTAAAAAGTAGTCGAAAAGGGCTGAAATCATGAATGTGTCATAAGTAAGTATATTTTTCTATAAAAATACAATAAAAGTAATTTTGTTGGTAATTCTCTTGTAAAATTAAGTGAATTATGCCCATATATACAAATTTGGTAAATTCGAATATTTTTTTTCTCAATATTTTTCTTTCCCTCCAACAATTCTCTTGAAAAAGCGAGAAAAATATAAGTAAATTTTGTACATCTTCAAGCATTTCCAAGGGTCCAATAAAAGAACTTTTTACCTTAAAAATTCTCTTGAATAACCGAAAAAAATTGAGTGAATTATGATCTTCTGAAGAAATTTCGGAATGTCCAATAAAATTAAATATTTATCCACCAATCCTTTCTAAAAAGTCAGGAAAATTTAGAAGATTGTGTCCATCTTCGGAAACGTTGCCAAAGTTCAATTCAAATCAAATCACGTTCAACCGTGGGCGAATCATGACAGTGGGCCATTAGCCATGCTTGAGCCATTGTGCAATGTCGTTTTTAAGGATTTTCAGAAGTCCGTAAAGTCCAGGATAGATCGGATTAGCAGTTATTATAATTTAGATATCGTTTTTGTTTTGCTGACTAGGATTTTGTTGTTACAGTCTTCTTTATCCATAAACTGCGGTTAATATTATGATGTCTTTATTTCACTTGAGTTCTTTAGTTGCTCTTTTTTTCTTGCTTTGTTACTGAAAAAGTGTATTCGCAATGAATTGCCGAAGGATACATGTCACCAAAATGCTTAAATACGATCGCAGTACATACAGAGCCTTCCGAACGGAAAGGGTCAACGTTTCGTCATTTTGCTGGACGTGCCAAGTGCCGCTTTAGCGTAAATGTCCAATTCTCGAACAGTCGCGATTAGTTCATTGAATTTTCAGTTATATAACTATAAATAATTATAGAGAACCATGAATTTAGCTGTATTGTGAGAAGAAATTGCGCGTTATCTGTCTAAACACCAGTTCTACATGAATGCTTCCAAACCAAGCACATATTTATTGAGTGTCTTTGAAAAATATGCTCGAAAATATTACGTTGTAGAAAATAAATAAACAAGGTGAATATTCGAGAATTTTGGAAATTACCAAGTGATCTACGTGCATTTTATGTAAAATCATGAAAAAAATAATCTTCACGAATAGTTTGAGAAACAGAGCACATCAACAATATCTGTTCAATATCCAGAATATCTGGTTATGTTGACCAGAATGTTGTATTCTTATGCTACCAGATAATTAGAAAGATAATTAGAAAAAACTAAATTCGAGTAATTTTCCACGAAAAAAGAGCCGAAAGTGGTCAACTTTGGAAGGCCATAAATTATGACCTATTACAGGTTAATGATTGTCTTTTAGAATTACTTGAAATTGCGTCTAAATTAATTTAAATCCAGAAAAAAATTCGTGAGAAAAAACTTCAAAACAAACTTCAGAATTGGATTTTTTAACCTCTTTTTTGAAAAAATGCGTTTCTTTAAAAAGTCATAACTCGGCACCTATTATAAAGGTAGAAGGTTCTTTTTTTACATACTTTTCTTAGAATATTGACTACTTTATGTTTTCGTTTGGATATTTTGCTCTAAAATGCAATAGAAGGGACAAACACGATTTTTATCACTTTTTTTTACAAAATGTCGGGACGTGTCCAAGTTATTTCTAGCTTTTTGGAATATTCATCAGGATCCTTCCAGAAACAGTTTTCGCAAGAAAAGGGCTCTTTACCCATTTAATGTGACAAAAAGTTCTGTTTTCGTACGAGATACCTGGACTATTCGGCACCGCGCATAAATTACGTAGTCTCTTTTTTGGAGTGGGAGGGGGGGGGGTGAACGCTTTTTCTATGCTGCCTTACATACGAAAATCACGGAATAATGATAAATGAATAATTAAAGAAGGGGTCATTTACAAATTACGTAAGGTTTTTTTCTGAAACTTTTAACCCACCCTTCCCCCCTATATGATAAAATTTTAAAATTTAAGTAAAATTTTCTTCGACCCTCCCAAATCCGTACTAAGATTTTGTGAACTTAGAAAATGACCAAAAATATAAAATATAACTTCAAGAAATTAAATAAACGTTAAACCCTAATGAAATTACTTTTAGAACATAAAATGTGCTAATCAAAATAAGTAATTAATTTTACAAACGTACAACTTTATAATTTCTTCAGAGCCTAAATTTGCGTGGTCCAAAATGTTCTAATCATAATTTCCAATTTTCTAATCTAACATTTTGAAAGTATTAACAATGAACTCTAATGTTTTGTTTAAAATATTATTCTTTCGTCTATACATTATAAAAATGTCTAGTAATATATAACAGTTTTCATATTCTTTCCTCCCTTTCTCGTGTTACCACTTAAATTCGAACTAAATTAATAGACCCCAATGAGATAAATAGGGAAGAAGAAATAAAATATTCTTCTCCATTCTTTATCCTGCGTTTTAGTCTATTTTTAGATTTGAGATTAATTCGCGCATTTGAATGTTTATTTTATTTTCATTAATTTTTCATCGTAGTTTCGGGTAAAACAAGGATTTATTTTTCCTGGATTTTTTTCCAAGAGATTTTCAGTATTTTATCATTAACGTCGAGGAAGGTTAAGAATATCGTTTTAACCGTCTAATATGTACTTTTTGAGTGCAGGAAATTCTCTCCCTCGCAGCAATATGACTTCCCTTATTTATAACGACACTCGGAATATATGATTTATATGCCTAATACCGTACGTCAAGAAGAAAGGGAATCATATTTTCCCATTAGGTCTTCCTCAAAATTTTCTCTCAAATAAAAGTTTAGTTTTTCTATATTTGCGCGGACAAGTTTTTTTCTAAGTAACCAGAGAAAATCTCTTTTTCTAGTGAAAATGAAACGTTTGATTGATAGCCCTGTGAAAATTATGCATCCGATTTCGATAAAAAATCTATTTGTAATAGTAGGTACAGCTGGTAAAAAAGTGAACTATTATACAAAAACATATTTGAATTAACTAAAAAATGGTTTTAAGGTTTGGCTAAACAATTTCTTTGATTAAAAGAAATGAAATGTGTTCTACGTGCAGGTATCTATAAAATAAAAAATAAAACTTAATCAGATAAATTATTTTCCGATAAAAATAGAAGCTTTAAGCGATATGTGTTTTTTCTAGAAAAATGTGTAGGACTGACTTAAAAATATTGTTTAAGGTTCTATGACTTGAATATGTTTTTGGTATTATTATTATTCATCATATGGTCGTGTCGAAAATAAAAAATTGTAAAATCGAGATGAACCATAATAAAGACAAAAATGGATCGAAAAAATTAATACCTTTCCAATTTTTGAAATTCACCGGATTAATGTATGCATAAGGACAAAAATAAATAAAAAGCTGGCCTTTAAGTCCTAAGGAATTCAAAATGTCTACTATGTTTTATCATGCCTTTTTTACATAAATATATTTAAAAATACTTAAATATATCTTATTTAAACATATTTTAAAAATAATTATATTTAAAATTTTTTTAGATATTTATAAATATGTTAGTTTGCCTCATCTTAATAGTCATTTTATAATATTAATGAGCGTATGGTCAAACATGCTAACAAAATAAAATTTAATTGAAAGATCTTATGGGATTTTCTGGTTGATTATGGTATTTTTTTATTCCATCTATGCATAACTAGTCCATAAAAAAATTAATTTTGTATAACACATGCATGGTTTCAGACCTTTTGTTACATATAAAATGGGGTTAAAGTAGTGATTTTCAAACATGGTGACGTCAGTCTGTCCCTTTTTACCTAATCTCTCTTTCCGCCCCTTCAATTTAAAAAATGGTATAAAGCATTTAAAAACGAGAATTTGGACCCTGTTTCCCCCTTTTCCCTTTCGTATTAAAGTTACGATTCATTTTTTAAGAATCATAAATAAAAATTCAAGACTTTAGAAAACAAGAAGCTTTGAATGAGATTCTTTGTACATAAATCGATGCTGTAGTTACATATAAAAATCTTTATAGAGATAACAGACGCAACGGAGTAAAATTCTCTGAAAACAGGAAAAATAAGGAAATTCTTCACAAAAATAAATAAATAAATAATTCTAAATGAAATTAATGTAGGTACTAATATTAAATTCAAATAAAAACGCTTCAAATTTCTAATGTTTGAAGTAAAATTGTTATATTTTTAACGAAATAGATGGATTTTCAAACAAATACGTAAACTTTCAACAAAAAATAGGAATTTACACCCAAGACAATTAATTTTCTGCCAAAAATATGAATTTTCAACAAAATAGTGAATTTTTCAATCCAGGCGATGAATCTTAAAAAAATCATTTCTTTTAATTAGTTTAACTTTCAACCTAGTAATTGAATTTAAAGTAAAACAGACTTGAATTCATCCAACAAAGACGAATTTTCAATAAAATAGCTGATTTTTCTACCAATGGAGATTTTTCAGTCAAAAAAGAAAAAAATGTCAACCAAATTCTTTAATGTTTAAGTGAAACAAGACGAATTTTCTACCAAAATATTTGCGCTTTTTTGACAAAATGACAAATTTTCAAAAAAATAGTTACATTTTATATTAAGACTATGTTGTTGGAAATTCATTGTATTTCTGGTGAAAATAGGGGAAATATTGCCGTTTTTATATAAAATTGAATTACTGAACCACTGTGATCCCTGAATTACCAACCATTTTCGGAAAATTTTTGGACACCCTGAATTTCCGCAATTATAAAAACCAAATTAATGTTCCCAAAATTCCTCCATAGGAGCAGAATCCATGCCAGCGTTCTAATAGTTTCGGAAATCATATATTTTTTATAAAAAATATCGTATGCCACAAGGGGAAATGGACTTTTTACGACTTGTGCGTTTTTTCAGTACTCGCTTACGGACCGCGCCTACACACTCATCTTCAGCTCGTGCTCACTCGCCTACGAATCGTACTGAGAAAATTAAACTCGTCGAAAAATTGCATAATTCCTTGAACTTTAAGACAGTAAGAATCCCTGGCTTTCCCTGAAGTGCATCTACTTCATTTAATATTTCTTTGAGACACAAATGATTTCAAAATAAAGTAACAGCAAACTTAGCTACGCAATTTCCAAGGAATGAGGTCAGCATCAATGAAGGTCATAATATCGAAAGGATCAGAAGATACTTATCAAGCTCTAAGGCTCTGAACATTTATGATAAGTGATTTTGCAAGCCATTTTATCAGAGAGAGAGAGAGAGAGAGAGAGAGGGGGGGGGGGGTGATAACGAGAGAGAAAATTGAATCATAAAAAATATCTCTATAGCACTATCCTGTCGTCCTAAGGAAAAAGTTACATAAGCGACATTTTGTTCAAAATTAAATTCTTGATATCAGCGAGCCCCGAAAAATACAAGTCCATTTTTTAATAGAACTTCGTCCAAGTAATGGTTTTCGACTTTGAAAAAGTTGATTCTGCATTAGAGTTCCTCGTTCCTAACATTTTTTTTCGAATACATATCAGTTTGAACAAACTTGTACTTACGTAAGTTTTTACTTAGCACGGCAGGGTCCTAAAATGACTTACCGCTATCGTGATGAGTATTGTGTCACATCTGGCCAGGCCGATCAAAAGGTAATTAATGGAGGACTTCATCTGTGGCCTCGAAAGGATGATCATCGAGATAGTGTTTCCTATTATGCCAAAGAGACTAACGAGATTCAAAAGCACCCCGCAGATGATGAACTCGAATAAACCGTCCTTGAGTTCGACCTCGCACTCGAGTGTCTCGTTTTTCTTTGTGGCAGAAGCAAGATTACGCGTAATGTTGTTGGCAAGGTTATTGTTGAAATTTCCCGCGTTGGTGATGTTCGCCAGCATGGAGCTTACTTCCATCGTTTTGAAATCCTTCTTCTTTTTCTTTGCCACCCACACTTTCCTACATCGTCATCTTCTGTATATGCATTTTTCAGTTCTCCGATTCAATATTATCGAAGCTCATTTTCTTCCCTTATCTCAGTTTCTATGCAATTTTATTTCGAAATACGCACTACATTTTGCATGCTGTGTCGTACCTTTTAATATAATTTCTATTTTTATCATCTTTTATATAAGTTGTATTACATGTGGTAATTTATTTTCTTTATCTTGATTCAGTGGACCAATTAAAAGCTACGGAAAGTTGCTCGCTCCATCATCTTCAACACTGAAGTGGAGACTCACCGATCCAGTAATGCCGTAATTCGTCATGTCTTTTGACGACTTTTGCCTCGGTCCTAATTGCCAAAGCGGGATTAAATGTTCATTCGATTAATTTTATTTGAATTTCCCTTGACGAACTACCTTTTGAATTTATGGGACGTGATCAAAGACATTTTTTTCCCGACTGATTGCTCAAGATCCTTGGGAGGTACTGTTCCGTTTTACTCCTCTTATCTTTACTCGAGATGAAGAGGCGGAGTGACAGTTTAAGAAACGAATTAGAAAAACTTGATGTACATTCATGTTTTTGACGTCGATTTTCTGATGAAATCACCGACTCGTGGCTTCCCTCAATCCCTTCTGGGGACCTGCAATCAGAATAAAACGAGATTAAACTCTTTTTCTTCTTTTACTCTTGGGAAAGATGGAGAAAGGCATAGGAATGGAAAATTTCACGAGATAAGAAAAAAGTGGGTTCTGGCAACCTTTTCTACATATTCCGTTTATGCTAGCTTGAAAAAGTTTAAAATGCTGAAGAGAAATATTCATAACTTTAATTCGTGTACTTCTGTTAATAAATAAATAAAAAATATAAGGGGTCGTTCAAAAAGTACGTCACACTGATAGGTGGGGTGGAATTAATGTATACATTAATTCCACCCCACTATTCTATGCGTAGAAGTTTTCAAGAAACTTCCCTTTTCCTCGTTTATTTTACTTAGATGTGAACTGATGTAATATACATCAAAATAAGAAAATCCAACTATTATTGCTTAAAAATTATTCTTTTTATAGTTGAAAATTAATTTTATAAACTGGAAATTTCACTAATTGATTTTTGGTTGAAAATTGTTAATTCGCAGGTGGAAGTATCGGTCGTGTGCCGGAGTTCACCACCTGCGCAGTACTGGCCCAGTAATGCTCGCCAGTACAGTCAGGCGGTAGTTTCCCCAGTACTGGCTAACGGATGGCTGCACGACCGGGGCGGTACTGTGCTAGTGGTGTAAAACTTGAACCTAAAAGAAAGCTTATAAATGATGTTGAGGTGTTTTAAAATGGCAAAGAGTGGTATAGTTAATTAAAGTAAAAACATTCTTAAAGAAAAATATTTTTAAGTTCACTCTAGACATATAGCTGATCAAAAAATTAAATTTTATGTTTTCGTAAAATGTAATTTTTTATTTATCTTCATGAAAAATGATCCAAAAAATTAACATCTAATGTTGTTGTGCAAAGTTGCTAAAATAGTATAAAATGAAGAAAAACAATAAATGAGACTTAAGTAAAAAAAACTTATTATCAGTGAACTTGACAAATTTTAAATTCTAATTTATAAACAATTATGCGATATCAGAGGTGATATAGATGTATAAAAAACAGTTTTTGCTTATTCTAGTGATAGGTAGTTTAAAACGTGAAAATTATTAGATAAAACATTCTTAGCAGAGTGGCCTAAGTGATAAAGAAATATCGAATTCTAACGGGAGTAAGCCATCTGATTCTGAATTCACGGATATACGGCTGAAATGCTCTTCAATTCAGCGCAAAAAATTCAACTTTTATAGAAATAGATTACGCTGACTTTATTATTCAGAGAAAAGTCGCGTATGTCCACAGGTGTTATCTCACAAATTTTGTCTGCAGATAATGAAGGAACACACAGTGTCTCAGACACACAATTGGAGAAAAAAACGCAAATCCGAAAACTACTGCGCATCTCTATTTTAAACCGACTTAAATAAGTCGCCAGAATATGGAAAACGGGCACTATTATTACAAATAACTATTTTTCAGCATTTTTTCGGTTTCGGGGTAACCACCGGCATTTTAGTATGCCAGTGGTTCGCCAGTACCACCTAGAATAACAAGCCAGTACTGCGCCAGTACATACAGCCGGTACCGGAACTCCGGCAGGCTGTACTGGGCCAGTAATGGGCCGGTGGTGTATTTATAACTGGCATAGGGTGAGAGCACCGCTTGGCACCTTAGCCCACCTTAGCATGCCAAAAAACCTAAATGAATTCAACTCGCGGCACAGTTATTATGCCACCTCTTAGCACTTAATTCATTCGGGACCATCCCTAGACAATTGTTCCCGACTGCTCATTCTTTATTGTAACCATATTCTGCAGAATCCTTGGTACAGGGACCCTCTATCCTCAACCCGACAAACATACATACATAAACACATACATACATACATTCACATACAGGGTAGACATGCTGGGGCTTACCAAGAAGTTAAAGTGTAACACGGGTTGCATACCTTTTGGTAAGCCCCAGCATGTCCACCCTTTATGTCAGCCCCGTGCATCGCCCACACTTTTCTGTTCTCTTACGATCCGGAGGTGAAATGGCGGTGAAACTAATCCACCAGATGGCTTTACGATCAGTTGCTCTGACTGTTCTGTAGATAAAAATTGAAGAGTTTAGAAATAGCTATTTGTGATACAGTGCCTGTGCGTACGTGTATCACACGCTATTTTTTGCAAAACCAACCCGAGAAAATTATTCAGCCCTTTTTGACTTTAATTTCCTTTTCAATTAATTCACGGAATTTCGAGAATTCCACGAATTTGAAGAATTCCATGAATTCTATGAATACCATTAACTTCGTATATTCCGTGATTTTCGTGAATTCTTTAAATGCCACGTATTCATTGAATTCCATGCATTTCTTTAACTTGGTGAATTCCACGAATTCCATTAATTTATTGAACTTCGTGATTTCTATGAATTACGTGAAATCTATGAATTCATTCAACTTAAATATCCTTTCAAAGTTGCGCTTCGACGTACTAGTTCTGCTTGTTTCCCGTAACATGAGCTGTCATTGGCCACAATTATTCAAAATTATGAATTTTGATACACTAATGTCAAAATTAGAAAAATAAGTGTTTTTTCAACTAGATTGGATATTTTTACATTCTCATTCATGAGAGTAATGTAATCGTCTGAATTTTCGATCTCTGTTTTTTAACGGACCTTTACGTTTCGGCACTCACAGACCCCGAAAATGATAAACTTTGTCGGTGTCAGTCTGTCTGTATGCCTGTCTGTATGTCTGGTTACCTGAATGTTGTAGCTACGCTGACGTTTGAAGGATTTGTCTAATCGAGTCAGCCTTTGATACACTTCTGAAGGTTCCCAAAAAGAAGGTTAAGTTCATTGCAAATTATCCAAATAAAATTTTCAATTTCGAAGAAAATCAGAAAAGTGATATACCTTCGAAAATTTTGAAAATGTTCAGAAAAATAGAAAAAATATTTTTCTGATAGATTAGGAAATTTCATTAAAATTTTTCACTAGATATAAAATATATTTAGGAACGATCTGAGTTAAATTTTTCGATTAGACAAAAGTTAAAAAAATTTGGTCAGATTTTCTAGTACACGGCAAAAAGACTGGCGAATTCTCCTAATAACATTTTTCATTTCAATAAAAATTTAAAATGTTATATGTTTTTCCACATTTTGAAAATTTTCAAAAAACGGAAAAAAAAAAATTTTAATAGGTTAAGAAATATCAATTCAAATTTCTACTAGGTATAAAATATATGTATTTCGAAACTATTATAATGAAATTTCCTAATTAGACAATAGTTCAAAAAGTTGGATCATTTTCAAAAATGTACAATTGTTGTACACTTTTTTTCGCACCAACGTGCGAAAACACCGATGATTATTAAAATAGCTGGTAAAAGCAAAAAACTGCAAGCGAATTACTAGAGCTACAATAAAAATTGACGAAACATTACATATCCTCTGTTGTCACCAAAGCCGTGGACGCAGAAGGAGACCTGCCGATGACCTGTTATCGACGCTTTGAGCACTCTGACTGGCTGTATCTGTGAGGGCCAATCGGACGACCTGATACGGTGAGTCTCTGCAACGATTCAGCCAAGGTCTAAGAATACACGGTCTAGCCATAAGCTCACCCAATTTTGTCTCTAGCCGCACTCCACCACACCCAGCCATGTTGGTTATCAGGGGCGTATCTAGGGAAAAATAGCGCCCATCGCAAGAATGGGAAATTGTACGCCCCTGTGCAAAACACTACCAAATTATATTTGCCTCTACCACTAATTTTCCGTTTTTTTTAAATTTTAAAGTACTCAGATAAATTTGGTAGAATTTGAAACCCGTATTGTATTGATATGCATATGATTTCATTATAATATATTATAAATTCAATATTTAATACGAATATACAAATAGGTTTTTTGTGCTCATTTATGTGCATGTCTATGCCAATTATAAAAAAAATATTGTAATAATACAGGCTATAATTTCGATATTTTACATTTATCTATTCCTTCTATGAGACAGAAAACGATATTCTTTTTTCTCTTTAGTTGATGGTACTTCATTCCATTTGCGTGAAAAAAATTCCTCAGATGCATTGAAAGGTTATGTTGACCATATTTCTCCGGATTTCTTCAACATTATAATGATTAGCAGAAGCATTGCTGTCGGTAGAGACCGTTGTCTTTCCTGTATTCATAGAACAGAAACTGTGCTTATTAAGAAAACAAAATTTCCCCAGTAATCAGTACGGTTAAAGCCACCAATCAGCGCGCTCAGGGCGCAGTCCCTGACCAATCAG
>JAWWLR010000166.1:18247160-18262919 GCA_035041075.1 Acraspis erinacei | reverse complement strand
TTCTTCCCACTAGAGCCCGACTAGAGATAGGGAAAGCTAGCCAGGGCCCTATTGAAGCCCTTTCAAAATTTCTGCACAGGTAACTGCCTTTTTGAAAAGAGAGTCCACTGGATTGAAAGCTAATAATCTAAGATCTTGTCATCAAATGATAACGAAAAGTTTCTAAATAAAAGCTCCAGACCACGATTATTTAAAAATTAAGGTTGAAAATACCCTGAATACAAAAATTTGTTCACAAATGTTTTTTAGATTATGTAGAATCTATTAAGTTGAATGCAGCTGTGCCTAAGGAAAGTTCGCACGATGAATCAGAATTATCTAATTTATCTATCTAGTTCCATCTATGTAATATAAAATTAGTATTTTTCGTCAACTGCTCCTAAAACAACTTTTTCGGACGGGCGGTGCAAAAAATAGGATCTTATACACGTACTCATACGTGATTGCCAAATATTTTGCGCACTTGTATCACAAATAACTATTTTGAATCTTCAAATATATTTTTTTAAACATAAAAATACCAAATATTACTGTGTGCAAGTATTTTTTTCGGTTAAATGAAACATGAAAACGTGCTTAACCAAATCTGGAAGAAAATGGGACTTCCTGTGTATTGACTGTGCACAGCCGTGTTCGGAAACCATCGATATGAATCTGAAAATATATGTGATGAGTCTATGAGCGATACTCAAAATAAAGAGTGCTTTAGGCGATTTGAAAGTGTGCGTTCCTCAGTGGAAAGTAAGCTTTGCTCTGGCAGGCCCGCAACGGCCAAAACACCTCAAAATGTGTAAGCAGAAAGGTATTTTGCTCCATAAATGCGCTCAAAAAGGTCAAGCAGTAAAAAATGAGTATGAACAAGTAGTTTTGAAGCAATTACATGCGTGCAACATTAAATAGGAAACTGCCTGATTTGTGGAAAATTTTGACTCGGTCCTTCGCCACGACAACGCACCTGTCCATTCATTCCAGCTTATTCAGCAATTTCTGGTTAAAAATGACCGTACAAACTTCAGCATCCCCTATGGACTATACAGTCCTGACCTGTCTTCCGGTGATTAGTGGCTGTTTCCTAAATTGAAGTATTGTCCAAAAGAAAAATGATTCCAAGACGTAGAGGAAATAAAACAGATTCGGACAAAGCAGCTACTAGCTATTCCCAAAGGTAATTCGAAGGGGATATCATCGCCATTCACCAGAATAAACTCTGACTTTTGGTACACCACAAGACCGAATACTCTCCGGACAGACTGGAACCTATATTCACATATTAGATGACCCTTATGGCTTAAGGCAATTGTCGCACAATACACGGCTGTAAAAAACACGCTGCGATTATTTATTAATTTTATTTTTATGATTAAAATAAACAATAAATCTGTAACTGCGTTTAAAATTTTCCCCCCGCCCCTCCACCGATTCACAATTTTTGCTAATATATTTAAATGGAAAACAATTAAGAATTAGGTGAAAAATCCCAAATGGACTTACCGCTTTCTTGTTCTGCAAGGCAAAATAGTACAAATTAAAAATTGCTATAAGTAACAATATAAGATTATAATAAGTTAAATAAAGTTTGTTTAATTCATAAATGATAAACATTTATGAAAAGGTTTTTTTACTTAAAATGGTAAGTTTTGGAGCTGAAAACGGGATGGAGAAAGCGCTATCACATCTTACACCTTTTTCGGCTCCAAAATGATAAAAAAGGCTAATTTCGGCAAATTCATAATTATATATTTTTTCAAATTGACCTTGAATATTTCATTAGCGAATATTTTCAAGGTTATATTCCTTAATTATAACATAGCGTTACGTCTTTTTTGAATTACCCCTAATCAATTACCGAAAAAAAACATTGTTGAATTAGACAATTATACATATAATAGCTTTAGTTTGAGTTAGTAGAGAGCTTCATTTAGAATAAATTATAGTTTGTTTGTATAAGCACCAATATTTTTTTAAGGAATGGTCATCATGTTCAATCCACTTCTATTTTGATAAACTTTTTGTGGTACGACGGTGGGCCGACGGATTTGAAAAGAAGATATTTTATCTTGCCTTGGTTTTCTTTAATTTCATGAATTTCGAAGAAAAAATCTATCTGGGAATATCCATAAGGATTTATTAGATTTTTTAGCACAAAAAAGCATTTTCAAAAATTGCGTATGAGATGTTGAATCCTAGGAAATTGTAAAAAATCTAAAATGTTCCTAGAACTTGTTTGTTGTGTTCTTCTATGTTTTCTTAGTTAAATAAAAAATCATGAGAAAAGGTTAGCAACTAAAGTCATCTAACATATGTGGCATTTTCGTTACCCTCGCACATAAATTACGTGCATGTATAAGGGCTTATTTTCAATTTGTTTTGTCTCAGCTTTGGAATAGTCAACCTTTTTTCTCCTCGCTCTTACAAAAATGGGTTACTTTAATAAAAGTCGATTTTTTCAGTTTTGAAATATAATGCTTTCATTAAGAGAATTCCATCAATTATTACGTAACGATGATTTTCGAAATCTTATACCTCCATGCTGTAAGAGTTCACAAGGTTTTAGTGATCCGCGATTATTATATGGAATTTTATATTTTTTAGTTAATATATCAACAATAATATCAATTATTTTCACTGGAAATGAGAATTGGAAAAATTCCCAGTGATTTAAAAAGAGTTCAACAGATTTGAAGGTATTTTAAGGCATTTCAAAAGACTATAAAGTATTTCATAGAAATACATTTTTTAACGAAATTTTACTATATTGCCACAGCTTTTTCTTAGTTCCCGTGTGGAAATTGCCAAATTTGCCTCATTAAAAGTTTGGCCCAAACTTGGAGAATTATTTTATGGCTAAAGCAGGCTTAATATCTTAAATCTAGTTTAGGACCAACGTCAAATTAAAATATGAATATTTTATTTCTATAAAGGAATAATTAAATTGCACATTTTTAAGACTACGTCATTTTAATAAAAAATGATTTAATAAATCCTTTTAATTTATTATTCAATACATTATTTTACCGAATTATCTGATCTTTTAAATATTAAAAATAAAAATAAATTAACCAATAAATGGCAGATTACTTAAAAATCAAATTTATAATTTCGGGAACATTTTTTAGATGAATTGAATAAACGTAAGATTTCTTGTTAATAATACCACTTCATTATAGATACAGACGCAGATGATGAGTTTAGTCACTTGTAATCATTCTTTTAAATAATCAATTTTACCTTATAATACATATTTTTACTTATTTTTTAATGTAATTTGGCTGAGACTAGGAAAATACATAAAGTCATCTTGGGGCCAAGTCGGTCGATAAGTTAGGCTCTGGCTGGATTTGGTTTTTCATTTGTGGTTTGGCCCTATCTAAATCCCCAATTTGGGGCCAATTTTTTCCTAGTTTGGGCCTGGCTAGCGCCATGAAAAAATTTTCACACGGGTGGCATGAGATTTCATGGTAATTCAAGGATATGGAAGAATTTCGACGGATGCTTACGGATTTTAAAGTATTAAAAAAGGTTTCCTTAGATTATAAAGGATTTTCAGGGATTTTAAGAGATTTTAAGGGATTTTAAGGAATTTCAGAGAATTTCAAAAGATGCGGAAGTATTTACCCAAATTTTAAAGGATTTCAAGGGATTTTAATGGGATTTCAGAGATTTCACAGTATTTTAAAGGATTTTAGGAGTTTTACAAAATTCCTAAATATATCCCCGGATTTTACAGGATTTCGAAAGATTCCAATACATTTAATTGTAATTTCAGACTATTTTCGGTTATTAGAAAGGATTTTAATGGAACTTTTATGCATTTTATTACATTTGAAAATATTTAAATGAATTAAAAAATATTGTAAAGAATTTTCAGAGATCCGAAAAGATTTTCATAAAATCCATAATGGAAAAGAGATATATTCGTATGTATTGGATCCACCAGTTTTTTCGCGAAAAATGATTGGGTTTTCACTATTAATTCGTGAAAAAAATATAAGATTCATTACTTA
The DNA here is from genome assembly GCA_035041075.1 of Acraspis erinacei. Lineage (NCBI taxonomy): Eukaryota > Metazoa > Arthropoda > Insecta > Hymenoptera > Cynipidae > Acraspis > Acraspis erinacei. The sequence continues at coordinate 18,258,915 of JAWWLR010000166.1, read as the reverse complement.
ACAATATTTCTTTTTTATAAGGGTTTAAAAATTTCAACTAATTTTAAAGGATTTTATGGAAATTTTATGGTTTTAAGTGGTTTCAAGTATTTTAAAAGATTAAATATAAGGAGTTTTTACCTGATTCAAATAATTTTAAGGGATTTACAAAATGTTTAAATGAATTCACGGTATTTTGAAATATTGCAAAGATTTCCACGGATTCCACGAGATTTCATAAAAGGTATAGGCCAGATTTCAAGAATGGTTAACGTCTCGACTCTATATTTATCTAACCTATGCAATATAAAATATTGCAAGCAATTTCAACAGCTAAAGCAGGATTTAATTAGCATATTAAACAAAAAAATTAAAAAGAGAAAAATAACGTAAGAAATGATTTCTAACTCCCCCCTGCACACACAATGAAGGATTTGTAAGATTTCCCGGAACCCCTTCTCCCTAAAAAGCCTACTAGTGGGAAAAGTAGTCACTTCGTCCACTGTGACGTCATCAGCTCAAAAATCGACAACTTCGTCCAGTCTCGACAATCTCCTCAGCCGCATTTCTCTCGCGGATTATTGGACAAAGTTTAATGTGCATCTCGTGGGAGACGGCGATTACACTCGTTGCACAATTTACAATTATATCATTCAAAAAATAAAGTATTATAATTATTTTGTAACTAAACGATCATCCCTAAGTTATATTTATGTAGAATTGTGGTTAAAAAATCAATTTTAACAAATTAAGGTGAACCTTGATATTTTTTTCTAAACTATGAAAAAAGATTACTCTATAAATATGAGTAAAAATGGGGTATATATAGTGCTACCCTAACCACGTTACTAGGAATGTTTCCCCCTTAATTATTCATGCGGAATGACTTGCGGAGCTCATATTACTAAAAATAAGGAAAATACAAAAAATAAAATAATTTTGTGAATAGCCGCTTAAACTTAAACAGATAATTTTTATTAAGTAATAATTAACAGCTTTCAAAATATTGATTTTAAAGTACATTGAAGTCGATGCAAATTCTGCAGAATTATAAAGAGAATACGATTTCATTGGTAAAATAAATGATTAATTTGTTTATTTTTTATATTTTACATATTTTTTGTTATATTTTAATATTATTGTAATTTACAAAGTATTTAAAATTATAGAGAATACAATGAAGATTAAATTTTACTTCTTTTTAATCATTATTTTCGAAATAATGATACCTGGATCCAAAAATAGAACGCAGAGGATGTGAGTCAAAAATATCGAGGGCTTTTTACAAACGAAGCGATTGTCGTAAATAGTTATCCAATATCGACTTACGAAATCTACATATAGATAGAGAAACTATAAAGCACTCTGATTTAAATGGGACTTCTCTTATATTGTAGAAGAATTGAATTATATTTCAATTTCATTAAAATTTGTGCACCAAATTTCGGTGTCCCAATATGCAGACTAAGTTAAAACTATAAATAATGCAGGTGCATTTCAGGATGTACAGTTAAGCTCAAGGTTACTCAATTTTTATCTTGAATAAATAAATTAACAAAGAGAAAAGGCCCGAGTGTAAATTGTTAAAAAACTGCTGAGCTCATATATTCTTTATTTAAATATATTTATTCGCATATTTTTGTTTTCTGCTCCGATCAAAACCATATTCTTATTTTTCATTCAATTTTAATAAACAATAGCTGATTTTATCCCTAGAAAGATCAAACTAATATCTAGTCAAATTTAACTAATTTAGATTTAGAGAAAATGGATTTCAAGAACATTTAATGGAATTCAAAGGAAATCCACGTAATTAACTAAATTAAGAGTGAATTCTACTAAATTAAACAAATCTAATAGGATGTAATTTATATAAATAGACATCAGTGAAATTCCCGCGAATCTATAGAATTCAGTGTCATTTAACGAAATCCCTAAGAAATAAATGTATTTAAAAGCTCAAAAGAATTCAACTGAATTCAATATAAAATATATTTTATTTAAATTGAAGTATATTCAAGATAAATTCAAAATAATCATCGTATGCCATGAAGTTAAAAGTGCTTTCATTTAATTTTATGGAAAAAAGGGAATTTAAAGGAATTAAATTGAATTTGGGAGAATTCAACGTTAATTTAATGCAATTGAATGGACCACTGCGGAATGAATTCGTGTTAAAAGTTTATTATGCTTAATACAAAATAATCAAATAGAAAAGAATGGAATTCAAAGAAATTTCACGGAATTTAGATGATTTTATTTTAATTAAACGGAATTAAAAAAAAAATGAAATGTAAAACTAAATGAGTGGGCTTAAATAATTTGAAAAGAATCTAATAAAAATCAATGGAAATTAATCGAATTCTAATGAATGTGAATGTGTTCAAATTATCTCAAAGTAAAATTATAAGAATTTAATTCAATTCAATAAGTTTTGGTTTTTAAACATTTTTCGACATGTCTCATATAATTATAGATTTTAATTTTAATAAATATCAAACATTAGAATTAATTTGAAATTGAGTTAGAAGATAAAAAATCAGAATTCTCGTAATTTAATTCTTTGAAATAAAGTATATATTTTCTAGAATTATTTTTGAAAAACTAAAAGAAGAACTGAAAAGATTAATTTTAAGCAAGAATTTTCTTTTTATATATTTTAAATATTTTAAATACAGATACAAGTTGAATCTTAAAATTGTAGGCGTCGGATGTGATATATTGATATTGACCACACGCCCACTATTTCCACGTCAAGTATCTCATGAATGAACAGCAAGAATTACAGTTTATTGAAGGTCAGATTAAACTTTGAAATGCTTTTCCATCCTGAAAAAGTTTGACAGCTTTATAAACATTTCTCTTTGTGTATGCCCTTTATGATTTTTACGAAGCAAATTTAAGAATATTCGTTTTTATTAAATGAAAACTTTTATCGCGAGAATTTTGTCTCTTATAAATTCTCAAATTAAAATGACTTTAAACTAGAAAATATAGAGTGCGGTGTTTCTTATATCCTTTTTCTTTTTACTGCTTATTTGTCAATCTAAAATGTATAATTTATATAAGATTTTATCCCAGCAGGAATTAGAAGCCAAGACAAAAATTAATTAGTAAATTTGGCATTTTCTGCCGTAATAAGATGTCCTTGAAATATTTTTAAAATTGAAAATTCTGCAATTCATCAAAAGTCAATAGTTTAATTATAAGTCTTCTAAATTGAAGAAATTTGGAATTTTTATTATTAAAATTAAAGAATTTGTCATTTCAAAACTTACATAATTTTTAATTTGAAAGATTTACAATTTAAACATCTGCAATTTCAAAGCTGTATAAATAAAAATTCTTACATTTGCATGATTTCATAAATAAAAAGTCAAATTTTCAAAATTATCAAAATTATAGAATTTTCCATTGTAAAATTTATGACTAACACAATTTTTAAGGATTGCAAATAGTCAAAATTAAAAACGGTTGAACGTTTTTTGTGTATTCTTTGTTGCTGTTTAGCATTTACTATTTAAAGTTCTACAATTTTGAGGAGTCACAATTGAAAACTCTTATATTTTAAAGAAGTATGAATGTGAAGCAAACAGCTTACATAATTTTAATAATAGATATTAAAAATTTAAAAAATTCAATTTTAAAGATTTCAAATTTAAATTTCTACATTTTTGAAGAGCTACAATTGAAAATTCTTTAATTTGGAAAATATAGAACAGACAAATGACAGCGCTGAATTATTTTTTGCAAATTCTTATAAATTGTGTTTCGGTATATAACAAAATCTGCGCGGCTCGCAAGTTGAGCCCGCCGAGGGCGCTCTCCTGTTGGATCTCGCGCTACACGGTCCGTCATTGTATTTCATCCACCTTTTTGCATAGGAATTCAAAAATTAAAAGTCAAACCATCGACAAGTAAAATTCAGCGTATCACGTGTCACGTGGGGAAAAAAGATCAAGAGAAAAATTTTAGATCTAATATAGACGAAAATATTTCTGATTAAACATTTCACTGTACCTTGTGTCTGTTTTCCAAAAATTTGATTTGCTTATTTGTAATGCCATTTTTTAGGAATAAAACAAAAATTACGCATCTTATCAAAAAATAAGTAATAACAAAGTTTTCGAACCTTTTTGATGAACGAGTTTTTGCTATTATTTTTTTTCGTATTTTGTGCCGTTTTTCGAAAACTTTGTCTTTTTCCTATAATATTATTTTTTACGATTAAAGCAAAAACTACGCATCATATTGAAAAATTGCTTCTAACTAATTTATAGATCTTTTTTGGCTTAACAACTTTTGTTAATTTATTTATTTCGAATCTTGTGTTGGTTTTCGAAAAATTTAAATTAAGAAATGTTTAATGTTATTTACTACGATGTAAACAAAAGCGACGCATCCTATACAAAATGATTAACAATAATTTTGTAGCCCTTTTTAGGATGAACGACTTTTGTTTATTCATTGTTTCATTGAACAATTTTTGTTCCCAACATTGGTTTCATATTTCGTATAGTTTTCAAGGAAAATGGCATATTTGATTTCTTTAAAATTATTTCCGATGGATGAAACCAGAACCGTTGGTTAAAAATGGCTAGTTAATGAACTTGTTCTTTCTTTGCATACCTTAAAAATTTATTCCAAAGCTCAATCCAATATAATTAGTTTTTCAAAAATTATCATGTGAATAGACTACAGACAGAGAGACTGAAAGACAGCTTAGTAAAAATCATTTTTTTTGACTCAGGAGGTCTCAAAACATAGAGATTCGATGAAAACAGTCGAAGTCAAATTTTACATAAAACTGATTATACCTTCTCATTAGGATGAAGATGTAAAAAGGAACTTTAGAGAAAATTTAAGTTACTTTAATCAATGCCTGGAAGTGTAATAAATTATAATTTTCACGAAGGAACTTTAGCTGTAATTAGATTTTTTCTTTAAGAAACTTCCTCAACACACTGCATCTAATTTTAAAAGATTCTACAGTCAGATGAAGCTGTTTATTATTTCGATCTAACATGATGGAAATTTAATATTCCAATCTAAACTGAAGAATTTAAATTTAATTGTAGCTAAATCTTTAAGTTGGAAGAGAATTTGATAAGATGTCAAAGTGACGTTCTAATAAAATTTCAAACTGGGCATCGTAGAAAAGAAAGCAAGAGAAATAAATACACGATACATGAGCGGAAATATAGAAGCTTCAATGGGGACAAAGTGAATGAATGAATTTGATGATTATTGTATATAATAAATAAAATATTTTAAATTATTATAACAAAATTTCGAATTCTTCTTACCAGAATGTGTCGTCTCGATTTTATCTCTTCAATAAGACATCGCTGCATATTTCCAATACGAATAGCAGAAACCGTCTTTACGATTTGCATTCTGGTATATAGTCTCAGCTGCATAATTTAATATAACAGAACGAGGGGGAAACTCGGGAACGCGAATTAGTAAACTCTCCATCGGGATTCCAAGCTTTCAGAACTATTCAATTTTCTCCTGAATTGGTTCGTTGTTAAAACTTTTCACTAAGCACTTTGAGTACAGTGTTATTGTCATTCATTTGTCTTTTTCTTCTTGAAAAGATGAATTCTGAAAGACAGGCGACTTCCTTAAAACATGCGAACGATTTCAAGCACTTCCTAAATATTCCAAGACCCTCTTTGATTTTCACCACCCTCGGAAACTTTTCGCATGACACTGCATATTGGCAGACATTTCTAGGGAATTCAAATAACTCAACTAAACAAGATCAAAGGAATTTCTTTTTACCTTCGAATAAAAAATCCAATTCAATTTTTCAAATTTACTTTTCCAATCCAGAAGCGTGAGAAAGCAATTTTGGTCCCTAAATTGAAAGTATTATGAGTTTCATTTTAAATAATTGGCCATCCATAAATTACGTAACACATTTTTTCATATTTGATATCCCCCTCCCCATGTAACAAGTCGTAACAAAGTGGTTTATTCTTTCAAATATTTGTTTGAACGTCATTTTTACTATTCAAAATGGAAGAATTTTCAAATGAAAACCTATAAACTTGAAAATTTTTCCATTTTAAATCCTCAAAATTGAACTTTTTCCAAAAAAGTATTAAAAATTGCGTCATTTTCTATCACACGCTTTAAACATTGAAATGCATTCAGTGGAAAAAATTTGAAAATGAAAGAATTTTCCATTCTAAATTGTCAAAGTGGAAGTACATTATTACATATTTCAAAAAAATGTTTAAAATTAAATCATTTTAAACTATAAACATTCCGCACCAATGAATATTAAATTTGTAATCTTAAAAATCGAAGAATTTTAAATTTCATATCGTTAAGCTTGAATAATTTCCAAATCGTAAATCTTCAAAAATGAACTATATAAAAAACGTTCAAAATTACATTTTCAAAATCCACGAATTTCCGATAGTTGCTCTTCAAACTTATAGAAATTTTAATTGTAAATCACTAAAATGAAATAATTCTTAATCTTGATTATTTACATTTGATATTTTTTCAATTTCGTAAATGTAGAATTGGAAACTATTGACTAAAATAGTTAAATTTTTAAATTGCAAAAATGAATTTTCAACTAGATGGTCGAATTTTGAAGCGAAAAAGAGAAAAAATTCGGTCGAATCAAAAGTATGCACTTTCGCGCTCGGTCAAACGCAGATATTATTGATTAAAATGGATATGCTACCCAATTCACAGTATCACTATCGAATTCATAGCATCACTGTCAAGTCGAAACATATTATTATTGTTTCATCGAATATTCATTTGAATCACTCGGATCTACTTTTGACCGAGCGCGAAAGAGCGTATTACTTTTGATTCAACACAGCATTCTTTCTCAGTGTAGAATTCTACCAAAAACATTTGAATGATCAAGACGAAAAATTCATTTACAAACAAGAAAGATGACATTCTTACAATAAAAGATGAATTTTTAATTAATAGATGGATTTTCAATCAATAGATGGACTTTTTTACAACAAAGATGAGTTTCAACCAGTTAGTTATATTTCCCACCAAAAACGATGCAGTTTTCATCAAAACGATTAGTTTTCACTAAAAAGATTAATTTTCTACCAAAAAAGACCAATGTTCAATAAAAAAATTAATTTTCTACCAAAATAGTTAAATTTTCATAACAATAATTTAACTCTTAACCAAATAGTTAAATTTCAAACCAAAAATATAAAATTCAAGCAAAACGCTCCGTTTTTAAAGACAAAGAAAAGTGTTCTACAAAATTGTTGAAGTTTCAAGTTAAAAATACGAATTTTCTACAAAAAAGTTCAATTATCAAGCCGAAAATGTGAATTTTTAGTTAACATGTTGAATATTCAACCCAAAAATTAGTTTTTTATACAAGATTTCAACTTTAAACCAAGTATTTGATTTTTTAATAAAAAAATATGAATTTTCAACGAACTATGTAATATTTTATATTTTAATCAAAACAGATTTTTATTTTAAATTAAAAAGCAGTTAAAGTCAAACAAAAAAGGCGAATTTTCAATAAAGTGCTTGAATGCTTGACCAAAGACAGATTGTTTTTTAACCACACAGTTAGATTTTTAAACAAAAAATATGAATTATCAACTAGAAAATATCAAACTGAAATTAAAATGATCAATTTTCACCAAAAATGGAATAGCCAAAAAAAATTAAATCTAAAAAAAAGATTCTTCAGGCTAATAGTTAAATTTTCTACCAAAGAGATGAATTTCCAACTAAAATTATGAATCTTAAAAATATATTAATTTAAAAAAAATAGTGCAGCATTCAACCCAAATTTTTTTTACCAAGAAGATTCATTTTTTTTAAATGGAATACACAGTTAAATTTTCAACCAAAGAGATGAATCTTATAAGAAAAAAAGGAATTGTTAACAATATTATTTGATTTTCAGCTAAGTAGTTTAATTTTGTATAAAAGAATGAATTGCGAATAAAAAATATAATAGTAGACCTTTTAATAAAAAATAGTTGGATTTTTTTATTGGGTTCCTTTAATTCAATTCGAATCTAAGCCAAAAAAAACATAAAAAGCCCCTTTTACTAACCGCAGTTTTTGGTCGCGACTCCCACCCCCCATAAATTAATAATGTTATTTGCAGATGGACCCTAAGTAAAAGGGTAAAATAAAAATGATGAAAATCATTATCTAATAATTGATATTTGTATTTGGGAAGAATGATTCTGACAACAGATCCATCTGCTAGTTTATGTGGCGGAAATGTTTAAAAGGCACTTGAGGGTCTTATTTCAGACATCCGGATTTATTTGGATTTTCATCGTTGGTAAAGCGAGACTCAAGAATTGAAGTAGAACTCGCACCATTTCTGTTACAAGAATTTGATCGGATCACAGTTTGCAAAGGATGTTTGACTCTTGTTAATAGTGACTCATTTCAAGGTCGTTCTGGCAATACTACTATGACAGAATATTTATGATAAAGTTGGCAGTAATCACAAACGGGTCTTTAAATTTTTAAAGAGAGTACAACCGGTTTCTTCACGATCATTAAAGAAGAAGATACACCGTTTATTTTCTGAGTTTAAGAGTATATATAGTATTTTTTACACTTTCTCAAAAGTCAATTATACCCTCGCATTGCTCGGAATCAATTCATTGACGTAATCCTTTCATTTAAGATGCTGTTATAATGTCTATTATTAGTTTCCCCGTATCTTCACTGCTATTTAATTTAATTTCCAATAATCTTATTTTCATTTCAATTTTATTATTATTTTATACTTAAGCATTACGCAAGTTTGAAATGTTTCAATTAAAAATGTTATAATTCTGATTATTTACATTTGAAATTGTTTAAATTTGTAAATTTAAATCATTTTACGATTGTCGAAAACGTAAATTATTTCATGTTTAGAATAAGTGTGGGCATAACGTACATAATAAGTGCAGTTCTATGAATTAAAGCTCACTTCGGATAGAGTTCCTTCATAAAATAGTCAAAGTCACACAATAATTCTGGTATGCACGAAATTTATCTGACCCCTTTTGGACTTTCCGTGTATTCAATTTCGCGAACCAAAAATTAGAATAAATATTGGCTGCAAGGTTAGATCGAATAAGGTTACCCTCTCAATCTTAACTTTAAAAGAAATTTAATTTCTAATAACTTCTTCCATAACGTCTTAGATTTCATTATTCTTATTTGTATCTCGTACAAAATATGTAATAAAACATAAAATTATTTATATTCATGCCAGCTTCTCTCAGATTAAACAATTACTTGATAAAACCAGAATTTGATTAAGAATGTTAAAATCTGGCAACATTTTTGTAATATTTCTGTAAACTTTGCGTTTAAGATTGAATATTGGACAAACTTTATACGCAATTTGCTAGAACTTCCCAAGTTTAGGATTTAAAGTTAAGCTAATTAGAAATTTAAACTCCTAGTCTGATTTGTAAATTGAAATTGTACTAATTTAATTTTTGATCTCGCTGATTACTTTTCAAAAGTAGAATTGATTAAGGCTCTTCAAAAATTGCCATTCGCAATTTGTTTATTCTTTGATTGAAAGGTGAATCTTATTATTTCATGTTTACTTTATAATTTACATTAATTAGATACTCAATAGGTCAGTTCATTTTCCAACTTTTTTCCTCATTAAAATTTAATACCTCGCAAAAATGTACCGAGCCATACCAACTTTTCAGCGTTCAAAAATGCAGGCAAATTTTTACGGTTATTACTAGTAAATATACAATTAGAAATTACAAAAAAACATTTTACTTAATCCAGAATTTTGTGAAAATGTGCAAAAAAACATGTTTTTTTTTGGGATTGAGTTAAATGTAAACTTTTTTCTTAGTAAAAGTTAAATATGTTGAATCTTCATTTTTTCATCTTGAACCAATAAACAATTAAACATGTTATTATTTTTATTTCATGTAAACCAATTTTTCTTGATGTTCAAAACGTTCTAAAATATTAATTCAAGTGGATAGTGCTGAATTTCAGTGAATTCTTCTAAACCTAAATTTAACTGATTTAAAATAAATTGTATTGAATTCTACTAATCAAGGAATTTGAACTTGACTTAAAGTAAATGCCACTCAATTTAAATTAATTATGATGAGTTCAAGTGCATTTTACTGAATTCAATTTGTTTTTATTCAATTTTAGGGAATGGATTGGCAATGCTAGCGAATTGAACGTATTTGAAGGAGTTTACTGATTTCCAATAATTCATGCTGAATGTAAGTTAGTTAAATGAAATTCAAGACAACTATAGTAAACTATTTACACAATTATAACGAATTCTGTTGAATTCAAGTTAATTTGACTAAAGTCAAGTAATCTTTACTGAATTTAAGGAAATTCATTGGAATTTGAGTGACTAAATTCAAGTGTGTTCAATTCAATTCGAGTAGTTAATTAAATCTATGGTTAAATCTATTTAATTAATTTTCAATTAATTCCATTCAATTCAAAGTGAATACAAGTTTCTTCAAGGTAAATTCATATAGAAATTGAAATGTAAATAGCAATACAACTAAAATAAATTTTAATAAATTCAAGGTGAATTCAATTGAATTAAAGTTAAATAAATATCATTGAATAAGAAGCAAGGTCAAGTGAATTCAACTGAATTAAAGCCAATTCTTGTTCACCTATGGTCATGGAATTTAAAGAAAATTTAAGCCAAACTAAATAAATTGAATTAAAATTGCATATCTGTATATTGAAACAAATAATTTCACTGAAATAGAAGTGTACCTATAAGATAAATTAATTTAATTTATTTCAAGTAGAATGGTTATCACTGCACATGAAATGAGTAGATGCATCCACGCCTTATTTCTATTATATTTGTTAATATATAGTAAATAAACAAATTTAAGTCTGAACTTAGAATTAGAATATAAAATAATAAGAAATAACTCTTACTTTAATGCACGATTATTTTGAAATATATATTTTTTTTTGTATTTCGAAACATTGTGAAACAATACGAAAAGTGCAAATGTATGGATACAGAGCGTTCAAATCTGAAGCATTTTCAGTAAATTGTCGAAGTTTGTTCGACTAATAGTTGGTCTAAAGAGCACTTAAAACAGTTTTAGAATAAAGGGGTCGTTAATAGTCGGAAAGTCGAACATTTATGCAAAATATTCTAATAAGTACGGTAATGTGAGATTAAGTCGATATAGTAACGAGATAATGTTAAATCGCGTTCATTTCAGAAAACCTGGTGCATTTGAAGGATGATGAAAAAAGTTTGAGGGAGATCCGCTTATAAAAATAATAGCAGTTGATCTCGACGAAACCGTACAGACCATTAACTTTCTTCCGAGTCGTTGCGATATCGAAACATTTTTCTTTACTCTTTTCGACGTTACGCATTCATGTATAGATAGCTATAATTTTTTATTCCCACCATCTATTCCTTGATACGACACAAATAATAAAATATTTTAATCCATAAAATTATTGAATTCGAATTTCTGTAAAATAACTGTATTATATTTTCATTTAAAGTTCACTCAAAGTCACATTTAAAAAAATTAATGAAAATTCTTCAAATTGAAAGATATTGAAACAGTTGATTAAGGCTTTTTATATTGAAACAAATTTTATTAATGTAGTAAATTGTTCTTTAGAATCGTAAGATTAAGCTTCCCAATTTCAGTATTTATATTGTTAATTTAGGTCAAGTGGAAATTTTGTGATAATGCCAAGTTCTTGTCTTATTTAATCAACAATTTCCAGACATATCCTCAATTCTCGT